>JABUQX010063451.1:40000-50263 GCA_015478945.1 Trachelipus rathkii | reverse complement strand
AAGGATGTTTATATTGTCAGACAGGCAGAGACGAGGACCGCTCCGAAAGAGCAAATCGGCAATAGTATTAGAAGCGTGTCTTTAGAGGGCGAGCGATTCTGTTAGCAAGTTGGCGTTTTTAAAGATTAAATTTCACAACGGGTGCTGACGACCTCCACCCGGAAGAATTTTATCCAGATCAAGCGAGAACTGCGAATGCAAAGATTAAGACGACAGACGGCAATATACTATCGAAGTACAAAGAAGGAGCAGAATTGAAATGAGCTGAGGAATGAAGGGTCGAAAGTCATCGGCCCCATATGAGTGGTAGAGTTAGATGTGCAGACGAGAAGATCAATTCAATGAAAAGCAAGAATAAAGTAGGAGATAAGTCACAGAACCCTGACGCCGCAACACCACTATAGACAAGGAAGCAAGAAAAAGGCTCCCCATCAACAACAGCCGTTATAGTGAGCGATTTGAAAGAAGCTAGACATAAGGAAGCAAAGAAAGGAGGAAACCCAACGGAGGGGAGCTTGGAAAGCCCAGGTCCGGTGCCATACCCGGTCAAATGCCGTGACGATTATGGGCAAGCGCCACCACGCTTAGTCTCTCCGCTAAACTCCTAACGGGTGGAAACCCATAAATCTGGAGATAGCGAAAGCTATATCACCCAGCTAGACCCTCGAGCCGCCCGGAAAGGCCGCCCCCCCTCCCCCCTCCCCCCCCCACCCCCCCTCCCTCCCCCCCCCCATAGCTGGCGCATCGGAAAGAAGGCAATGAGATTCCAGATGGTCTATAGAAATTGAAGAATTGAGAAAGCCGCGCTTTCAAAGATTTAATATAGAAATACACGCGTTATGAGCTAAGGGGCCGATCGTTAGAAGGATCAAGAGCGGCCTTCCTTTTTTCGCGGAATAGGCTGGACACTATGCACGTCCTTCCCAACACTGCAGCGTAAAAGTAGCCCTTAGTATTTGAGTGGGGTAATTTTAGCACGATATAGTTCGAACGAGAAGGCTTCGGCCTGTGCCACGGAAGCACACTCCCTTCCTTAACGCCCCGTTACCTAACGTTCATGACTTTCAGTGAGCCCCATGCCACCCGATCAAAATGTTATCTCAGGCCAAAGCCATCAGAGACACCGAAGAGAGAAGGGAGGAGGGAAGAGGAATGCCACGACATCGGCCATGGTTTGAGTATTAGAGGAAATTAGGAGGCCGGAAAGATTGGCCTTTTCAGTTCGCGAGAGCATTTAGCCTCAACAGAACCAAATCACGATCGAAATAAGGAAGGAGGAAAGCCGTAATTTACAGATAGCTTTGTTAGCGAGATGTTCTTTTGGCCCAAGAGGCCAGAAAGATATGTCAGTAGGAGGGCAACCAAGGAGGTTAGCGCACTTTCGTTTGGATACAAGAAAATGGTCGTCGAAGGGCGAAGAGTATCCCTGCAACAATTCTCTGCTGCAATGAAAATTAGCGAGACGGGAAGGAGAATGAGAATTTGCTCCACCCCCGATACGCAATGTTTCGATCTACTAGCCTGAATGGCCAGGAGAAAAAGATTTTGAGACTATATAATGAGGGAGAGAAAAGATGTTAGTCGAGAAAGGACTGAACCTGCCCCCTCACCACTTCACATTCCCCCCTTTTCTTTTTTTCTCCCCCTTCTCCAACCTTTTCTTTCAACAACTCCAGTGCCTCCACCTCTTTTTCTTTTTTCAGGCCCTTCTTCTCAACCCACTTCCCCTTTCCTCAATCATTTCCCTCCATCTTCCTCAACCGATTCCCTCTCCCCCCTCAACACCCCACTCCATTCTTCTTCCCCTTCTTTCAAGATCTTGCTTTACTCCCGCACCGCCAGAAAGAGTTTCGCCACCCCAGCATTCTCCTCCTCCATTCACCAGACAGAACTTTCCCATCAACGGAATTACAGCTCCCACCTTGTTGGCCAGAAGCCGAAGCCGAAGCGTCACCAGTCAGGTAAAGGCGGTCATTCCAATATTGTTAGCTAGCGCATCAAAGCCCAGCCCGCAAAGCCCCCCAATCGGCCCATCAAAGCCCAGAAAGAAATCGCCACCCAGGATTAGGATGGAGCTGTCTGTACAGATGAGAAAGTTATTAAAATGTAAGCAGATAAGGATATGCTGGTCAGATTTACCAAAGGAGCGAAGGTGGTGTATTAAATAAAGAGAAGCCACGACTAGTGGTGAAAGCTAGCGTCAAGTGTGCCCCTTCAAGAATTGCGTTGGCGACGGATCCGCGCAATGTGTGTGGGCTTCTTTAATTAGTTGCCTCGCAGCTCGCTTGAGATGCTGAATGATTACGGGCTCCTCGCCCACCTATAAACAGTAGAGGAGAACCCGAACCACTTCCAGTAGTCATGGTGTAGCATTGAAATCCCTAAATAGAGGGGGGGGGGGGGGGGGGGCCCATGCTTCAGTATATTCGGATGAGTAAGATATAACAGCTCCTCGTGAGAAGAAGTAAGCATATTCAAAAAAGCGTTGTGGAAATAAAAAAGTTGTTTGTTAGCGGAACCCAGTAGCAGAACGCGCCAAAGATTATATTGCTTAGGTAGTCAAGGCAAGAGAAGATTTTAAGCCCACAAGAACATCGAGAATTAAGCTGATTCGCAGATTCACGACGACGTTCGTTACAGCGAGTCGTTGAATGTTGTTAACATAGGCACCATCACCCTCCACCCTTTAGACGGAAATTTATGAAAATAAGTCTATATAAAAAACATTAAACGAGTTAGAGAATGAATTCTTATCCATCTATGCAGTCTCGACGACAAGAGAAAAGATTGAGGCGTTAGGTTAGAGAGGGATGGGCTAATGTTGTCCAACGGGCAAAGCCCCGCAGAGTTAGCAAAATTCCTAAAGCCCACGAGAGGATGTTGGTGAAGTCAATAGAAGCCCGCACCGATGATTAATCTGCCCATCACACACACACGACACACAACGACACACACAACACACACACACACACACACACACACACACACACCAGCACACGCACACACACAAAACAAGAACAAAAGCAAGCGGACAGACAAAAAAAGGAAAAATCGGGATTAAATTCATCAAACGCTAAAACCTAATGATTAAAAAGCTATTAATGTGCTAGAAATGTAATTAAAAATCAGAATTCTGCTAATAATAAAAAAAACTAACTCAAACTTCAAATACCTGAAAAACATCCTCGCAACACAATTCGCAAAAACAAAACCCGACCACAAGGAAAAGAAAAATCTTAAAAACGTAAACTTCATCGTTCTTAAAAACTCCACGCGCAGAAGTGTCATGGAATTAAGAAACTGTCGTGGTTTACTAACTGAATATATTTCAATAAAAACTTTAATTAAAACAACGACAAGATTGAAAAACACACACTTTTATATTCACTACTTACAAAGAATGAATAACAGGAATTTAAACTAATAAGTAAATATAATAACTACAACCGAGAGCACTCAAAAACACGTCTGCAACTTCAACAAGACCAGGCGCCTTATTATCTATCGCTCCGTGTTATATCTATCGGCTCCTATATAGTATATTTACTTGAAATTTATACTAATTATGAGTATTAGTGATATATTTAATATATAGTATATTACTATATATACATTATGATATATATATATATTACTATATATCATATATTAATTAAGGGAGCCTATTATATTAATAAATATATATATACTCGGCGCTCCTGTAGACAAAGCCATGCCCCGCACACTGCCACAAACCGCACGGCCTTTTGTATCAAGCGTGCCCAGTAACGATGTAATATATATATTAGAATACTATTATATTATATATACTATATACTATATTATATACTTATATAATAATATTATACTATATATTATATATATATATATATATTAATATATCTATAATATATATTATATAAATAATACATATATATACTTTATAATATTATCATAAAGTATATATTACTATTTTATGAAATTGCATATACGCAATATATATTAATAGTTAACAATTAAATCATAGTAATACAAAGTATATATATAGTTACTATATACTATAAATATATACTAGTATATAGGAGCATTATATAGCATATATACTAGATACTATATTATATATTAGAGATAACAGAATCTGGACTCGAATCCTCTTTTCATTTATTTGCGACTCCAGACTTTTGTAATCGCTGAAGCATCAAAAAATCTTAAGGAAAGAACCCAAAGTTTGCAGACAACCAAGAACCAAGTTTTTCCTGACCTGTGCAAAATATATCTTATAATTAATTCGAAGAAAATGGTTTCAGGACGCTTTCTCCATTTCTGGAGAATCGCCAGACTTTTTCAAACTTACAGTTCTGCCGATTTCCAGCCCCCAAAAATCGGTTCGACTGCGAATCCACTATGTCTAAAAACTGCGATCAATGACATCCGGAATGCCGTTGCTCAACTGGCTGGGATTGGTTCTTGGTGTCGTCTGGAAAGGCATTATGCAAACGGACGTTGCTGCGAAGAATAGGATCGTCCTTAACACGCCACTCACTTGGCGTTTCCGAGCAACGTCCCTCTTTCATATTTAGAAGAATACTATCGTGTCAGACAGATTCCATCAGGGTTCGGCTCTTCTGTTCTAATCACGCGCTACTATTACTCTGCATGAGAGGCCGTTCCGCCCAGGGCAGTGTTACTAAGTGATATTATTATTTGCCTTTCGGATTCTGCAATAATTGTTAACCAGTGTACAAGGTTGATGACCTAGTGCTATAAATTGCCGGTGGTTCCCGACAATTTCTTGAGCAGGCAAGTCCAACTAGCATATTGGGAATAATACTTCACAATGGCGGCTGAAATCCCATACTTCCCATTTCTCATCAACAAAAGACTTCCGTAGCTACTAGTTTAGGAAAGAAGACACAGATCAAGAATCTGCCAACCTTCTCCCTCGAGATAACCCTTAATGGTCTCACTCATTCCCTAAGATCACAAGTCACACGGTTTCTAGCGCATCATTCTAAGATGTACCCCTAGCATTATGCACCCGCCCCACATTAAACTCCTGAAAACTCCTTCATTTAGTTAGCTTCCAATCTCCTGACCATCTCATACTAAGGGAAATATATGTCTAACTTTCAGCTTTATATTATTCTTAATTTTAATTTGCACTTTTTAATTATTATTATTATTTTATTATATTATAATTAGTATTATATTATTATTTTTATTTTATGTATTATTTTATTAATTATATTATTATTATATTTATTATTATTATATTATTTATCTATTAATGCTATTTTAGATTTGTTGTCATTTATCATTAGTATTACTACTATTATTTATTTATTTTTTTTCAGCAATTTTTTTATTATATATTTCATATTATCTATTATATATATATACTTATTATTATTATTACTTATTATTATATTATGTTTATATTTTATCCAGTATTATTTTAAAATTATACTTATATTATTATTATATTATTATTATTATTTCATTATTATTTATATTATTATTATTTTGGAATTTTATTGTTAAATACTATCATTTTATTTGTAAATTTTAAGTAATAAATTTGATGTATTTATCATTATCTGTTAGATCATTTATCTTTATTATTCTTATTATTTTTATTATTATTATTATTATTATTATTATTATTATTATTTATTTTTAATTTATTGTTATTAGTAATTATTATTATTATTATTTTTTTAGATTATTATTATTATATTATTATTATATTTTTTTATTATTATTTCTATTATTATTATTTACTATTTCATTATTAATTATATTATCTATTCATTATTCATTAGTGTAATTATTTTATTATATATATTATTATTATCTTATTATCTATTAATTATTATTATTGTTATTATTGATATTTTATTATTATTATTATTATTATTCACTCTTTATTATTATTATCTATTAATTATATTTAAATATATTTTGTATATTATTATGTATTATTATAGTTATATTAAATTAATTATTAGTTATTAATTATTATTATCTGTTAAAATATAATTATTATACTGTATTGATCATTATTCGTTATTATTATTAATTATTATTGATTATTTCATTAAAGTATGTTAATATTATTATTATTATTATTATGTATTATTAATTTGTTATTATTATTATGGTCCCCATACGAAGGAATAAGACCAATTATGTATATGATAGAGCATTAAGAATAGCACTCACCTCCAGATGAATACGCGTCTATGTGCAGATGTCGTAGCAAGATCACTTCACTATCTGCGACCGTATGCCCACAGATCTCTTAGAGAGCGTCCATAATATATTTAGCTAACTGCCCTATTTTTACTAATTCATCATACCTTACAATGCATATACCCCGACAACTAATATTGTGTATTTAATTAAAATTGAGAATTAATGCCTTCCTTTAAATGTTATAACTTAATTATTATTATTAATTATAATCTAATTAATTTACTGCTGACATGCTTATTCGATATCGCTTATAATGCTCCAATTTAAGAGCAAAAACCATTTAGCAAAAGATACACAAATTTTAATAAAATTACGGAATATTAGATAACTTTTCACCAAAATGAGTCCACTGTTTTTTTCATATTAATTCATGCTATTCGTGCTTTCGTACCATGATAATCTATTTTACCTCATTAATTATTTAAACTTTTCAAATTGCTTAACATATTTCGAAATAAGTTAAACGAAGTGTAAAAAATGTTATGTAAAAATGATTGAAATTACAATTATTCAAAAAATCTTTCTTACTCTTCATGAATTTTTTTAAAAAAATTTTCGTCTTGTTCATGTTTTTGTTTTGCTTTTGCAGCACTTTAATTCAATGTCTGGATGTCTGGATGTCTGGATGTCTGAATGTCTGGATGTTTGATGTCTGAATGTCTGGATTTCTGGATGTCAGAATGTCTGGATGTAAATTTGTTTGTACTAAAATAGATTATATACTAACTTCGTATTTGAGACCCATTACATTATGCATATTTTTAATAGCAGTAAATTTTCTACTTTCATATCTGGAAAGTTTTAAATGACTTTCATAAATACATAAAAACGAGAGCTAAAAAATAGAAGAGAAGAAAATCTCAAAAAAAAAAAACTTGAAAATTTAAAAATAAAAGAAATACATTAAATATTTTCTACCTATTATATATTAAGATAAAATCTTTTTTTATCTTATCCAGTGCAAGTATTCGAGGTCATTTTTTAAAACATTGTTGCACAAGTCTTTCATATTTATTTTGCTTTACGAAATGTAAAAAAGGGACTAGCCTCCATAATATTTTCTTCCGGTATACTTAAAATAGAGACGTAATTTAATCACAAAACCACATGCTCTCTTTTTTCATTTTAAACATTTAAAAAAAATAAATGTAAAATTTTTTAATATTGGAAAATGCACATAAATATTGAGAAAACTATTCCTAGTTCATTCTATTACTGAGTCATTGGGAAAACTGAAAATAAAGAAAATTAATTCATATATAGCCAAGACTTAAATTGCTTTAATCTGTGTAGTTTTTGAAATGCCTGATATTTTAGCTGCACGGTAGGGGAAATACCAGAGGTAGTTACTAAGGATCTAAGCATAATGTATATGCCCCTCCTCTATAGTGGCCAAAAGTTTTTGTAAAACCCTTTAAAGGAAAAATAAATTAAAAAGACAAAAAAAACTTTATGATTTTTTATCTAAAAATATAGAAAAAATTCTGTATATTAAAAATTGACTGTTATTCAGGCTATTTGAAAAGCTTTAAATATTTATAATGCCATATCAAAAGATTCCCCTTAATACAGAAATCAGAGGGTCAAGTGTCAGAAAGAGAAGAAGATAGAAGAGATGAAGAGACAGAATATTACTAGTAGAACGTTCCTTATGAAAAATATATTACCAATTTAAGATAAGATTAGAAAATTTATATATTCTTCGAGTTAATAATAGCTTTCAAAATAGATAGCATTTTGTACACAAATTTTGGTAAAAACTAGCAAAGGTTATGGAAGTAGCAAAGTTTATGAGTATGAATGAGTGCATTCTTTTAACAGGAGTGTCAAATTATAATTTATTATTACAGAGGAGACAGTTTTCCAAGGCATGATACAAGATCTGAGGCAAAGACTTGTGGACCAAAAGAGAAAATATCTTAGTAGCTTACACCTTCCTTATGATAAGCCTAATTTGGGCAGAAATTATATCTTTAAAAGGAATGCTTAGTGAATGTTAGTGAAAATTAATGAACCATATTGGGATTGAGAAAGAGTAATAGCTTCTTAATTATGCAGAGCGAAAAAAGAGGAAAAAAATTGATTGAAGAGTTCAACTTTAGCAGCTAATATGACGTCAGCATTGCCATCAGCAAATACAAGAGTAGGATATGAAGAAAATGCAAAGTAGATATAACATTTTTTCTTAAATTCCTGAAAGGAAGTGAGGAATAGGAACCATAAAGATTTCTACAGTGGAAAAAGATTTTACTGTATTGAAGTATAGATTTTGAATGAATCAGTGGTTATTTGTAAGAGGCACTTGTTTCTGGAGTTTGAAAACCACTGTAATTTCTGAGGGCAGTGTCCCAATATAGAATTTCACGAGAGCAACAAAGTTAAATCAAAGTTTAGTAGTTTTAATTGATATGAAGGAATATGACATGTAATCTCCAAGCCAGAGAGAATAACCTCTGGTATGCGATCTGCAACTCAAGGGCCTCTCCCCACAGATACATCCCAAGTCTTGACCAGTGTTAACATCGCCAGAACTTACTAACGAACGCCTCATTAACCAAAGTAAATGGAATTCTTTCCCATTTTTTCGGTATATCATAATTATATATAATATAATATATATTATATTATATATATAATATATATATATATATATATATATATATATATATATATATATATATTACACATAAAAAGATAGATGTAGACAAACATATCTATATATATGTATATTTTTTTCTTATCTTTTCAGTCCGATTACAACACCACCGCTCTCAATCGGTGCTAGAGCACCTAATCAGGAGGGCGAGCTTTAGCCCAATTTTTAGTACCTATTGCCTGAGCATAGAGCGGAGGTCAAGAAAGAACAGCTCACTCTCACAAAGGCCCGACCAGTGGACGAACCTGCGGCTCTCTCGCATATTTGGGCGAGTGATCTACCGCTGAGCTACCGGGCGCTTATTTGGTGTTGATCCATTGCTTCTTGAACTATGTGAAGAAAATCTTCGTACGAGCCGACTGCTCCCGAATATCCATTCTTCATATAGAGTCTGTATGTAGCACTATCCAACCTTCACTGGCCAGAATTACATGATGAATTTTTAATTATGTTCAAGAAAAGTTTAAAAATACTTCCAAAAGAGCCGAGTTGAACAATTTTTGCAGCCTCCACCACTAACCTCTCTTATCGATAGGTAAAATCTTGTTTAATAAGCTGAAGTTTTATATGCAAATTTTATTAATCCTCAAATTATTTTTTCAAATAAATCTGGCCAGGAAATTACTGTCAAACAAACATTCTCATCTTGATCTGATTCTTGAGACGTACACAAGCTTCGTATCGAAGCTCCTCCATCTTCAATCTTCAGCTTCTTCTCGTGGTGTTCTCAGTTTCTTTCTTTTTTTCTTCCGTTCCAATTTTTTAACACTTGCCATCTCGACGACAGTCGGATCAATATACTATATATCATAATATATATATATATATATATAAATATAGTAATATATATATATAATATATATATATATATATTATATCATTAATATATATATTATTATATATTATATATATATATACCGATATTATATATATATATATATATATAGTTAATATATATATATATATTTAGTATAGATTAATATTATATATATATAATATATATAATAATATAAATAATATATATAATATATACTTATATTATATATACATATATATATAATATATATATATATAATATAATATATTATTATTATTTTTATTTTATTTATATAAAATTTATTATTATATTATTTATATTAAATTTTTTATTTATATTATAATATATATTATATATATATATATATTATATAGTATATAGTATACTATTAATGCCTTAAGTAATACATGGTACCTCAAAATAATTTAGTATTGGGAAGGTTGGTAATAATTTTTATAGCAAAATTAAAATAAAAATTCGATTTGCTATAAAAAGAACTTACTTTCTTTTTATTGTTATGTTGCTTCAAATTGATTTATTTTCCAATTCATTTTAT
>JABUQX010063451.1:0-35000 GCA_015478945.1 Trachelipus rathkii | reverse complement strand
AGACATGCTGGACAACCTGGTATGTCGCTTGAAGGGAGCTCGGTTTGCCTTTAATCAGTGTCTTGAATCAACTTTTTTGAGGTTGGAGGATGGGTCCAGTGGTACAGCACCGGGTTCTATAATCTGTCCTCATTCGCGACATGGCGGTGGTTCAATCCCAGAGAGGCAGTAATTTCTTTTACCTTCCGCGAAATATGTTCTTCTTAATTATCATTCAACCTTAATGCGATTATATTGCAATATTTACCATCAATATATATTATAATATTACTATATATAATAATTACTATATAATATATATATATAGTATTATATTAATATTTATATTTACGTAATATATATATAAAATAAATACTAGTATCTTTCTATTCTCTATCTCTCTCTCTCTAAGCATTGACTAACTCACCCACCAACCTATATATATTATAATATATTATATATATATATTATAGTATATATTAATTATATATAATATTATATATATTTAGATATAATATATTATAATATCATAATAGGATGTGTGTGCTTTCTTGTGTAGAAGTGTGTAAATTCTACAATTAAAGGTTGAAGGTTGCTTAAACATTTCTTAGATTTTAATTGTTTAAAAAACAAAAAAAGAAAAAAAATAAAAAAAACAAAGATAAAAAACTATTATTTCTCAACTTGTCAATACTTGCAGCACACTTTAATTAAAGCATGCAGGTTGAAACTAATTCTTCCATTAATTAACTTTCTTTATTTCTCATTCCCCTGATTTTATCTTTCACTTCTTTTTATTTCATCAATTTCATTTATTAACTTCATTTTTTTACTTTATTTGATATCTCTTTTATTATTTTTTCCCCCCTTTCTCATCAATATTTCAATGACATTTTTACCTTTTATTAACTTTTTAAATGATGTTTATGTTGCTAATGTCGAAAATAAAGTTTATAATGTTATTTTTTAATGTACGTAAATATGTTCATCTTTCGGTGAATTTTTTTGTAAAACATGTTTGTAAAAATTAAATTATAAATAACATGTAGAGAGCTTCAATTAAGCTTATGAAAAATATGATGAAAATGTTTACATACTTTTTAGCATTTTTATTATTCTGAAACTCTTTATAGATAATATATATATTTACCTTCGTACTTTTTATTTCTAACTCAAACCACATTTATTATAATATAATATATATATAATATATAATATCATATCATATATATATAATATATAATCCTATATATATATACTATTATATATATATATATATATATATATATATATATATATATTAATATCATATATAATATATATATATATATATATATATATATATATATATATATATATATATATATAATATATATTTTTTTATATACTCTATTTTATATATATATAATTATATATTTATATAACTAAACACATAATATATATATATATATATATATATATATATTATATATATATTTTCGAAAGTGCTATCAAACTTTAATGAGATATCACGGATTCAAATAATGTTAATCTGTAATAAGAAGACAGTAATTAAAATAAAACATTATTTTTCTGCATTGTCAATCGTTCGGCACAATTTTTAAAACGATTTATTAAAATAATGTTAATAAAATTGCTAATTAAATATATATTAAAAACTTATGAACAATTTTATAAAATATTTTTTTCATTTAGAAATAGTTAATAAAATTTTCATATATAATCTACCGAACTGAACTGCTACAAAAATGATTTACTTTTGTATGAGCTTGAGTTTGATCTAAATAAATGAGCTGATCCACCTTAAACAAATTTATGAAACTATTTTGAGGAATGGAATATAATCGAAAATTTTCCAGGATATCGTGATTTGCTAACTGTTGGAATAGCTCAGTGATTTTAAGTGATTCATCAGAAGCTTACCATTGTCTGTACCTAACAAATAATGCTGATTCATATTAAAATTGAGAAATTAACCTTTGTTAAACAAGGAAATTTAAATTTTAACAGTTAAAGAGTCAAAACCATTTGGTAACCGAGCAGTTTTTATCAAATCATGGAATAATGTATACCTTTTCACCACAATGAATACAAGGTATTCAAATATTTTATTCATGTGATTTGTACTTTTATACCATGATAAACTATATTACATTATTAATTATTTACATTTTATGCATTGTTTCCCATATTTCGGAATAAATAAGTCGTGGTAAAAAAAAGCTATATAAAAAACTCTATAAAAAACTTATTAACAATATCTTTCTTCTTATTCGTTTTCTTTTTTTAATTTTTGTCCTTTTCATTTTCTCGTTTTGTTTTTCCATATATTTTTATTCCCCATTTTTGTTCATTTTCATAATTTGTTTACTTTCCTTTTCTTACTTTATATGATTTATCATAAAAGCAAATATAAATTTATTTTTAGAACTAATAAATTTTACATCTAGAATTGAAATTAAGCTGTTGCAAATTTACTAACTTCGTTTTTGAGATCATATTATGCATATTTTTATTAACAGTAAAATTCCTACTTTGAGATCTGGAAAACTTTCAAATTACTTTCATATATATACATAAAATAAAAAGTTAGAATATGAATGAGAAGAAAACTCAAGAAAATATGAAAATTTCAAAAAAGAAATATTTTAAAGTTTTCTTCCCTAATATATTTAAATAAAATCTCT
Source organism: Trachelipus rathkii (assembly GCA_015478945.1). NCBI lineage: Eukaryota > Metazoa > Arthropoda > Malacostraca > Isopoda > Trachelipodidae > Trachelipus > Trachelipus rathkii. The sequence continues at coordinate 32,334 of JABUQX010063451.1, read as the reverse complement.
TTTTATCGCATCCTGTGCAAACATACGATGTAGTTTTCCAAAAGATTGTTGCATAAAGTCCTTTTATATTGTATTCTGCTTTTAGAGATATAAAAAAGTGATTACGCTCTATATTTTTTTCCGGTAAACATATAAACATAAAGTATAATTAAAACAGACTTATTTTAATAACAAAAACTATGTTACTCATTTATTTTTTCTATATTTTAAACATTATAAAAAATATTCGATCCTCGAAAATATTAAATCAACCTTAATTGCGATTAATATTCAATATTACCATCTAAATATAAAGAACTAGAAATAGAACAGGCTGGAAACCTGGTGATGTCACCTTGAAGGAGCTTGGCTTGCTTTACTACTGTTCTTGAATCTAACTATTTTTTTGGGTATTGGAGGATGGCTACATTGGTAAAGCACCGGGTAGGATATTTACCTCATTCGCAACATGCGGTGGTTCAATCCCAGAGAGGAAGAAGCAAGTAACTTTCTTTACTTTTCCCAATATATGTCTTTCTTAAATTTTCTCAAAACCTTAAATAGCGTTTAACATGGCAATATTGTTACTATTAATATAATAATATAGTTATATATATTATATAACTTATATATATATATATATATATATATAATATATATGAATTTATATATATATATATATATTATATATTATATATATATATATGTAATTATATAAATATATATATACTATATATATATATACTATAATATACTATAATATATAGCTATATATATCATCCTACTATATATAATATATTATATAATAGTCATAAGAATATAATGACATCATATCGACAAGAATATATAGATATAATATATATTAAAATAATATATATATATATATATATTATATATATATATTATATATATAATATATATATATATAATAATATACTTATATATATATTATATAAACAGATATATTTATATTAATAATTATATATATATATATATAATACCTACTTATTATATATATAATATATAATATATAAAGTGCTGATAAGATAGAAATGTCGCAGCCCAACTACACCCCCCCAGCTAGCTGTGCTATACGCAATTCAGGGTTCGCACGATATGCGGGACAATCGGATTGTCCCAAATGGGTTACTTTTCAGAAAAACCCACATTGAAAAACCCCTGAAAAAAAAATGGAGTTTTTCAAAAAAAAATTTGGGAAAAATATAAGAAATTGTTTTTTTTTTGTAAAAGACATTAACTTTGGAAAAATCAAAAATCTCCATTTCCTTTAACATATTTAATAATAGAAAAAAAATTTTAATTCCCTAACAAATTATTTATTTTGGTGTTTCATTTGATCACCTTCATTTATTAAGAAATTTATATATTTTGACAGCTGCTGGCTTTTGTACACCAAGGCCTGTTTCTTAGCTTAACCATTATATGGCCCAAATGCGAGAAACACCCTTTCAAGTAGAGGCAGAACTTGGTGGACAGCTTAAAAGATCTTAGCAGAATATGCAGAATCCTTTTGGCAAGAGATTGTTTTTTGATGTTCGTTTTTCCATAATTTTCCACCATTTTGAAGGACAAAAAATAACCTGAAAAAACCCAAATTTGGGTTTTTTCAAAAAAAAATTATAGAAAAATAAGAAAATGTTTTTTTTTTAAAAGAGTTAATTTGGAAATTAAAACCATATACATTTTCCTTTAAATTTTAATTCATTCAAAAAAATTTTAATTCCCTAACAAATTATTTATTTTGGTGTTTCATTTGGAATCACCTTCATTTATTAAGAAATTTATATATTTTGACAAGCTTGCTGGCCTTTTGTACACCAAGCCTGTTTCTTAGCTTAGACCAGATATGGCCAAATGTCGAGAACACCCTTTCAATAGAGGCAGAACTTGGTGGACAGCTTAAAAGATCTGAGCAGAATATGCAGAATCCTTTTGGCAAGAGATTGTTTTTTGATGTTCGTTTTTCCATAATTTTCCACCATTTTGAAGGACAAGATTTATATGTTCTTAATAAAGTTTCATCGAACATAGAGGATGGAAAAAAACTGTTATCTTTAATAGCAAATGCCATGAAAGGTGCGAAATATTCATGGTTGTATAACTTCAACCAGGATTCAGCTTCATCTTGCTGCTGACTGGATAATTCAGATCCTATAAACGAAAGATATGATTATATATACTATATATAATATTATATAGGTATATAGTATACACACCTATCATTCAAAAACGCTAACACGCGAATGACATGATGTAACGCGTATTACAATTTACATCATACACTCACGATAACTACTATCCCTACAACCTAAGACTCGATGTATACTGGATAGAGGAGGCTCCACGGTACTTCGCAACGACTAGTGCTAAACCCGCAACCTACTAATTAACCCTACAGAATTAGTTACATTACGTGTACCAGGCGGGCCAAACTACCTTATAACATAATAAGTGGCTTAACAATCAGCCGACATACGCTAGTACTTACGTATACTACAAAATAATCATCGCCTCCAACAGGCATACTCATGGTTGTGGCCATACCAGAACAACATCACTCATCATTGTTTCACAATCCAGCGAGCTATCACTCAAGTCACACAACTTAATAAAGCATGTATCACTGATGAGGTTCTCATGTAGTAAAGTGCTATCTTACGCTAAATGCCGCGTAACAACAGGCCGCTTATACCCGATACACATAAGCGTGAATGGTTATGGTTACCGCTCGACTTGCATAGCATAGAGCAGACACTGCTCCTCCTGTACAAAACGCCATCCTCTCACGAGTGATATGTCTCATAACGATACTCGCTCTCGCTCAGCGTCAGCATTTAAAACTCCGAAATAAACCTTCCCGCGACGTAACCATCTAGCATTTTTCCCAAAAAAATTTTTTAAAATTTTCTTTGTAGAATCCTATATATTTATAATATCAATTGTATTAAACCAATAACGTGCTGAAAATATTATATATATATATAATATTATTATATACTATATATATATATATATATATATATATATATATATATAATATATATATATATATATATGATATTATATATATATATTATATATCATATATACTAGTAAATAAGGTAACCATTTTTCAAAATCTGTGCAAAAAAATCCTGAAAAAAAACCTTAGAACAAACCCAAAATCCCTGGTTCCTGTACATACGTGCATTTTTTATCCTTGAAAAACCCGAAAAAACCCTTGGGTCGTTGGGTTTTTTCGAAAAAAACCCATTTTTTGGCAAACCCTGATTACGAATGTGTGTAAATTCTGCAATTAAAGTTGAAGGTTGCTCTAACACCAGTTTTAATTTAAAATTTAATCCTCATTGAATAATATACACCACTTCAATTACAAGCCACATATCGCTTGAAGACACTAAGTCCTTCCCTTAATTAACTATAGATTCTAACACCTCGATATTCCTCCTCTCACAACACATGAAGTTTTCCCCGTGTACACAATATTTGTATATTTCATTCTCACTCACACCTTGACCGCTTAAGACTTAACTTTATTTTTATGCTTATAATTTGAAATCATTCTCTCCCTTCATCAGTTTTTTCCCATCGTTTCTCATCCAATACTTGTATAATGATATTTTTTAGCTCTCTTAATTAACTTTTTAGAATGATGTTTATGTTGCTAATGTCGAAAATAAAGTTTTTTATATGTTATTTTTTCGTGTATGTAAATATGTTCATCTTTCGGTGAATTTTTGTATAAACATATTTGTAAAAATTAAATTATAAATAACATGTAAAGAGATTCAATTAAGCTTAGAAAAATATGACGAAAATGTTTTTATACTTTCTTGCATTCATTATTATCGGAAACTCTTTATAGATAAATATATATTTACCTATCATCTTACCAGTTTATTTCTTAACACAAACACATTCTATTTATAATATATCTATATATATATATATATATATATATATATATATATATAATATATATAATATATATATTATATATAATTATTATTATATATATATATTATAATATATAATATATATATATCTACTATATATATATATATATATATATATTATATATTATATATATATAATATTAATAATACTACGTATATATATACTTATCAGTGAATAGTTTAAACATGTACATATTACTATATATTACTATATATAATATTATATACTATATTATATTATATAATTATACTATAACTATATACTATAGTATATAGACATATTCAAGTATATATCTTAAAGTATAATCTAATTGACATATATGTGTTAGTTACTCGAATGTTTCTATCCATTACTTTACGAATAACACGGAATTCAAATAATGTTAAATCTATAAACAAACGAAGTAATTAAGAGAAAACATTTTTCTGCAATGGTCAAACGCTTCAGCGCAATTTTTAAAACGATTTATTTAAATAATGTTAATAAAATTGCTGATTAAATATTTAATCTTGTGAACAATTTTATAAAATTTTTGCATTTAGAGAAAGTTAATAAAATTTCACATTAAAATCTTGGCTGAAGCTGAATTGCTATAAAGTGATGTTACTTTTGTATGACGTGGGGTTTGATTTGAATAAAATGATGTTAATTCCACCTTAAACAAATTTATAAATTATTTTGAGGCAATGGAAATATAACCGAAAATTTTACAGGAAATCGCTATTTGCTAACTGTTGAAATAGCTCAGTCATTATCAGTGATTCATCATAAGCCTCTCATTGCATGTACCTAACAAATAATGCTGATTCATTTTAAAATTTAGAAATTTACCTTTGTTAACATGGATTTTTAAATTTTAACAGTTAAAGAGTCAAAACCATTTAGTAACCGAGCAGTTTTATGCAAATCATGAATAATGCTATAACTGTCTCACCCAATATATACAAGGTATACAAACAATATTTTATTCATGCACTTATATTACTTTTATGCCATGATAAAACTATATTACCTTATTAATTCGTCTGTAGTATTTTCAACATACTTCGCCATAAGCAAGTTATGGTAAAAAAAAAGTTTTATAAAAATACTCTAAAATAATCTTACTAACAGTATCTTTCTTCTTATTCGTCTTCTTTATTTTTTAATTTTGGTCTTTTTCATTTTCGTTATCTACGAACACAGTTCCTCCATTTTTTCATTGTTTTATTTTTTGACTCTTCTTGTTTTTCTTACTTATATGATCTATTCATAAAGCAATATATAATATTATAATTTTAGTACTAATAAATATTACCGTTTAACATAATTAAAGTGTTGACAATATTTTACTCAACTCCGGCTAGAGAGATCCATTACATTAATGCATAATTTTTCATTAGCAGTAAAATTTTCCTATTCGAAGATCTGGAAATCTTTTAAAGTTACTTTCATATATACATAAAAATAAAAAGTAAGAATATGAAAAGGAAGAAAACTCATGAAAATATGAAAATTTCAAGAAAGAAATATTTTAAAGTTTTCTTTTCTAATATATATTCAAATAAAATCTCTTTTTATCGCATCCTGTGCAAGCACGCGATGTAGTTTTTTCAAAAGATTGTTGCATAAATCTCTCAATATTTTATTCTGCTTTTCGAAGAATATAAGAAAGGGATCACGCTCTATAATATTTTTTTCCGGTAAACATATAAACATAAAGTATATTTAAAATAAACTTAATTTAATCACAAAAACATATGTATTCATTTATTTTTTTTATATTTTAAACATTAAAAAAAATAGTTGATCCTCGAAAATATTAAATCTTTTAATATTGAAAAATGCACATAAATATTAAGAGAATTATTCATACTCCTGTTACTTACTCATTTGGTAAACTGAATTAAAGTTCTCAAAACTCGCAGCTAAAAAGCGGTTAAAATGCTCATTTAAATGTCCAGAAAAAACATTCATTTTAAACACCCAAAACCGTCGGAAAGCGATGAGAAAAATGTCACAATAACGTACAAGAATAGTGAGTCGTGGGTCTGGAGGCCGCGAAGCCGAAATTGGATTGGTGGAGCCGAGCCGGGCCGAGCCAGTGGTCTGAGTTAGGGTGCCAGAACGGTTCCGAGGCTGTGCCGGAGTCAGAGCACAAAAATTTCCTTTGCCATCACTGGTGGTAACAGCATCGAATGCAGAAATCTTGCAAGCTCATTAGCGCAGGAATAAAACGCGCGTAAATCACGTGTATTCAAAAGCCGTAAATCCATTACAAACACCTTCATCTAAAGCACAACAATTAAAAAAAAAATCACGCAAATGCGCATTACAACAACACAAATTAAACAATTAAACACATTAAAAAGCATTCACGGCTATGTTAATGCACGCGTTAAATCGAGCTAAACACACAACAAAAACGCAGGCGTGCGTGCACAAGCACGCAATTAAATTCTCTTTACGTCATTTAAAACTGCTCTGGTCTTAAGTGATTATACTTATGATGAAGGCACAATTTATTTACTTAAGCTTATTAACGAGCTCCCCGGTAACACTCTTACCGATTCGCATGAAGGTTTTACTTTGCTTCTTTTACACAAACTTGATCAATACTTTGTTGCTATTAATAATATCAATAAGTTAATTATTAAACTCAGTTACTGTTATAAATAACAAACCAGAAATATATTTATATATATTATTATTTATATATAACTATATAGTATATATATATATATTATATATAAGTATATCTATTTATATATATTTATATGTATATTATTATTTATATATATTAATATATAAGTTTATATATATTGATATAATAATATAATATATATATAATAGTATTAATATATATATATTACCTATATTATACCTATGATTTGATATACTTAATTAATTATATATAATATTATATATATAGTTATACTATATATATATTTAATAATATAATATATATGTAATTAATATATATTACTTATATTATATATATAATATATATATATATATATATATAATTATATATATATATTATATATATATATATATTATACTAACTATATATATATGAATATAGTATATATATATAAAATTGTATATATATATATAGTTATATATTTATATATAATTATGATATATAGATATACTATATATATATATATATATATATTTTAATATATGATATACTTTATATTACATATATATATATTATAAATATTATATCTACATAATGATATATAGCGACTGTATATACTATTACTATTAATCTAATCATATAGTTATATATTAAACTATACTATATATATATATATTTATATTTATATATATATTTATATTCTTATATTAGTAGCATATATATATTAATATTATTAATATATAAGTTTACAGGTATTATATATAATATATAGATAGATATTTACTTATTATATATATTAATATAAATATTATATAATATGTTATATATAATTATATAATTATATAATATTAATATATATATAGATGTATATTAATACATATATATAATATAATTACGTATTATATAAATATTACTATAATATTATTATATATAGTATTATTTTTTATATGTATATATTATATATACTATATATACTATCGTTAATATAACATCTTTCATTTATTTAGTTACTTATTTATTTAAAATTATTAGATTAATATATATATAATATAGGATTACTTATATAATATATATATTATATATATATATCTATATATATGTATAGTATATTACATAACTATTATATATCATATATATATATATATAGTATATTTATGTATATACGTTATATATATAATCCCATGCAGTATTTACTTATATAGATATATTTATTATTTATATATATATATTTATTTCTTAATATATAATACTATATATATTAATTATATATATATATATTATATATTTATATATTATTAATATATATAGATATTTTTAATACTATACTATATATATATATTATTATATATTATGGTAATTATATATGTATATACTGTATATTATAATATATTAAATTATACTTTTTTTATTAATAATTTATATACTATTATATATAATAGTATTATATTATATATATTATGTCATATTAAATAATGTAGTTATTATAAATATATATATGATATAATAATTAGTTTAACTACTTTGTGGTTATATATTACTAGTATTATATATTATGTATATACTATATTTATATTATATATATTTCATTATATTTATATACATATAATATAATTTTATATTATGATATAATATATATATATAATATATACAGTATATAAAATTAGTTAATTTATATTATTATAATATATTAACATAATTAATATATATTATATGATATAATATATATATATTTTATATATATATATAATTATAATATTATATAATTATATATTACTTATATTACTATATAATATATTATTATATATTATTATATTATATTTATATGTATTATATTATAATATTATACTAATATTATTATATATATCAGATATATATTATTATATATATATATCTGTATTATAAATACACTAGTAATTTATTGCATGTTTTGTAATTTTTTGCACATAAGCTGCTTTTTGATATTATTCTGCCAATTTAGAGCATGATGTAAATGAAACATGTTAACTATTCAAAATTATTTCCTTTACTGAATTTCCAAAATCAGAATTCAGACAAGACTAACAAAAGTCTCTGACAAGTTTTATATATAGTATAAGATAATATATATGCTATGCATCATCATCATCATTAAATAGAAGTTCTCAGACATCTCATCAGGACATCTCAGTGACAAACAGCTGTTTATCGGTCATTTTGAGGAGAGGAGTGGACTCTACTAAGGATTCAGTATCAGAGCTTTCAGAATTTCTTTACTCCTGATGTTTTTAATTTATTTATCTCCTCACTTTTTTTTTATGGATGGTTAAAATGTGCCGTCCATTATCATACTGAAGGATACCGCTTCCAGATCAGTACACCTGTCAGAATGCTGGTCCATGATATTTAATTGGACGGTCTTTATTGGCTACTTTCACAACATTATTTGAGCTCTGATCAGTTTCAGATATATAATAACATTATTTAGTTTTTAACGATGCTTTTTTACTTTGCTTCCTTTTTCTCTATTTATTTCTTAACGTAATTTATTTGACAATCGTCATACTTTTAATACATTGGCAGTATTGTTGCTTTTTTTTGTCTAATATTATGCATTTATGAAAATATTGCAAACTCTCCTTTACCTCTGTTTGTCTCGCAGTCTACAACGTTAAACAAGGAATGCACTATGGATTCTTTTCTTCCAGGCGTACTGCTATCATACAACTCATGCAGGTCAGAATGCATATTGTAATTAATATACAAGCTATAACTGTTCAGCTTCAGGATGAGTATATATGTACTGTAGGAATTGATCAGGACCGGAAGTTCCGCAACGCAAATTCCTCCAACCATTTTTTTCTTACCACTCCCTTCTATATTTTAATTCGCCACAGGACCTAAATGGCCCCGGACAGTACTACTGCACCGAACCCTACTTATAGACTTTGTAACGGCATTCTTTTGAACTACGTATATACAAAATCTCCAAATTAAACCTGGATATAACTGGTAAATAATTATTCAGATTCCAAACTCAACATTTCACTAGTAATACCACTTAGCCTGAAGCTTCATTCTTAATTAAAGACATAGTGAGTTAATAGTAGGGGACAGTTATTAATCTTATAACTTTTGAACTCACACTTTATCCAAATGAAGGGCGGAACCGCCTTGTTATATATATTTATTATATTTTTTTATATATATATATTATAATTTATATTATTATTTTATATTTTATATATATATAATTTTTTATATATATATATTAATTTCTATATTAGTATATATATATATTTAAACTTAATATATATGAATTTAATATATATATATTCTGTTTGAAAGGGCCTGTTTTAAAGAAGAAAATCCAATTAGTTGTGAAACATTGACATCAAATTCCGAATCAAAATACACATTGTCTTGAAACTCATTGTTGCAAATGTGCAAAATAAGGGAGTGGGAAATTAATTAAAGGTTTTCTCCAGACTTTACATGGTGTGTGTGTAGTGTGTGTGAATGAGTGTGAGTGAGTGTTGTGTGTGTGTGTGTAGTGTAGTGTTGTTGTGTGTGTGTGTGCAAGATGAGCAGAGGAATTAAGTCCGGCGTCAGGAAGCTGAATAGAGAAAGGATGAAACTGTATGGCAAAGGGCAGAGGCGATTTCTCTTTCAAGCATTGGTGAACATGCATTAAAAGCCTCATGGCTCTGTGTCCAGTGTTAATATGCCGCCTTAACATCCACCTTTTCAGAAAATCTAGTGATGTATTATGGAGTTGGGTTGTCCACGTACCAGGTGCTGTGCGGTTGCCGAGTGCGGTGCCAGGTGCGGTGACGGTTCGTGGTGCGCTCATTTAGGTGCGGTGCGGTACACAGTAACAGTTTCTCTTGTGCGTGCGTATAAAAATTATAAGAGCGTGTGTACGGTGCGGCACAGTGTGCGCGCGGTGGGATGCGGGTGAAGCGGGTGCTATCGAAATAGAGGTTCGGTGTGATTGTCGACAAAAACTTTTAGTGAGTCTGTGGTGATGGGCGTTTTTTCTCTGGTGCTGTTGCGTGCGCAAAATTCCGGTGCGCGGCAACCCTAAGTTGAGGCTTCTAAAAGAAGGAGAAAAACGACACCTATTACCAAGTCAATTAATATGGAGTTTGAAAAAATTTGAGAGTGCTCAGAACCCCTACCTATTTGAGCTTCTTAATCATAGAACCATTATATTACTACTATAATTATATATATACTATATATATATATATATGTATATTTATATATATTATTATATATATATCATAATTATACTATATGATATTAATTAATTATAATACTAAATATAACTTGATATATATATATATACTAGTATATTGGTTGAAACAACTTTTTGGTTTAAAACTACAACACTCATATCTACAAAAACTACAATAGATACAGGGAAAAGGAATACATTGTTGGTATCCTCCTGGTAACATTTTGTGCGGAAAATGTAAAAATATTATATAAAAAATTTCATATCTCAAAAACCAATAGCTACAGCGAAAAAGGAATACATTTTTGATCCTTGTAAAATTTTAGTAGGAAAAGTAATAAATAAATAACTAATAATAATAATATTATTGCATTTTTTTTTTTTGCAGTAGTGTTATATATATATTTGTAAACGTATTACCACGGCAATTAGGGCTCGAGCTGACGGCGACCACCAGGGGGACGTTTTCATACCAAGTTAGGGTGACGGGAGAGGAACCCCAGCCCGATAACCCAATACATAACAGCGGGAGGTCGGAGACCTCCCGGAGGGTGAATTGTCCCTACCCCGTATTCCCCCGGAAGCGAGAGACCGAGTCCTGCATCGTGCGGTATCCTTGGTATTCTTTAGTTAAAAAAAAGCAAATTTAATAGAAATATCTATTTATATTTAACGAGTAAACAATAAAAGTCCTCTAAATAGGTTCAAAATTGTATCCTTTTTTTACTTTCTTAGCGTATTTTTTGAGAACTATCTTTTAATTATTTTATATTTTTTTTTTATTTTTTTTTTTAACATTTTCCGCACTCAAAGTTACCAGGATTCAAACAATGTTTCCTTTTCTCTGTATCTATTGTAAGTTGTCGAGATATGAGTATGCTAGTTTTAACCAATTATCACTTATATTTAACTAATTATATATTAACTACTATATATATAATATATAGATAAGTATATATATCATTAGTATTATAATCATATATATATAATATATATATTTATATATTTATATATATATATATATATATTATAATATATATATATAATTAATAGTATTTAGATGATGTATAATATATATATATAGTTGTCTAATTAAATTACATAATTTTGATATTATACAGCAATCTAAAAATTTAAATATTTTTTTTAAAGAATTTTTATGTAAATAGTTAAATTCTAGGTAAGATTATTAAGTTTACATCATTGAGGGATCGGTGAAATTATTAAATTTGAAAAGTAAAATAGTCAATAGGTATATAATTATCATTTAGCCTCTAAAATTCCTAATTCAATAGATATATAAAATTAATGTTTTATTTACTAATATTTGTTGTTTAACAAAAGAAATTGAAAATTTAAAACTTATTTGAAATGATTGTGATTATACAACAGAATAGTAGTATTTTTTACTGTACTACTAAACTATTTTAAAAATAATAAGAGTATGAAATTATAATTGATTCAATAATTAACCCGTAGTTAAAGTAGTGGTAGTAGTAAGTAGTAGTAGTATATATAGTAGTAAGTAAGTAGTAAGTAGTAGTAGTATAATTAATACACTGGTCGTTATAATAAAAGTTCTTTAATTGTTAATTTTCGTTGATTTGTCTCATTCATTATAATATTTAGCCCTTAACTTAGCCCTTTTCTTTTCTAAACGAGAAAAGTTTTAATTCATATTTTATATTTATCTTACAAAAACATTATTTCTTGTTATTACTAATTTCTTCATTCTTGAAACTAATTTGTTAATAGTATTTACCTTTAATTTAAATTAACTAAAAAGTATATTTATAGTTTTATTCAGAAATACATTTTTAAATATATTATGTATAAAGGTTACCAGAGCCATTTAATTAAGTAGATCTAGCCTATATATATATTCCAATTTCATAAGTTAATCTTTATCTCTATAATATATAAGATACTTATAAATATTTTTAAATATAGAAATTCTTATATAATATTTATTTACTATATTTATAATATTATTATATTTTTAAAATTTAATCTATATAGGATATATATATATATATATAATACTATATTATATTATTTTAATAAGTACTATATATAATTTATATATTGTATTATCTATAATATAATATATATTATATTATTAGTTAGTTTTTATATATTATATATTGTATTATATATATATATATATTAGATGTCTATTTTATTATTTATCTAATATATTTATTATATATATATTATATATCTTTATATATATATTTGGAAAAAATATATATATACTATAATAATATATCATTATATATATTATAGCTTATATTATATAATATATAATATATCATATTATATATATAGTAATTTATATATATTATAGATATATATACGTATATTTTATATATCTAATAATAATAATAATATTAATAATAATTATAATATAATAGTAATATAATATAATATATGAATTAATAATAACTAATACAATAATAGCATAAAATAATACATAATAATTAATAATAAATCTAATAAAATAATAAATAGAATTCCTAACATAATAAATAATACATAATAATAATAATAATAATCATAATACTAATAAATCATGATCTGATATATAATAATGAATGTAATCTATAATAATAATATAATTAATAATAATAAATAATAATAATTAATAATAAATACTACTCTAAATCAATCTTCTTAAATTTCATAAGAATATTTGATAATTATCTAATAGCTAAATAATAGATAGTAAAATAACTACACTGCTAAACCTATAGATTTAATTAAAAATCATTAAAAATATATATCAAGAACTTACATGTTCAGTAGTAATTACCAACAAAACAAATCAAGTGTTTTTTATAGATTATTCTTTTACTAAGGTTTTGACTGTTTTCAACTTAATAAGAAAATAGATCAGTTTTTTTTAAATTTCATTTATTACATCACCAATTAAAATTCACAAATTAGGTTTTTTAATAATTGCCTATTAGTTTACTATCCATCGAGAGAAGGGAGACCTTCACCAATGAGTCTTCAGTTAAATTTAAGTCATGTGCTTAAGGTCATTTCGATATATATATTTCAAATAGAAATATTCCCATTATTAATGAAAAAACCCGTATGTTTCTTCGTATTTAAGATTCGTGGTTCTTCGTTTTCTTACGCTTTGTGAGACTTAAGTGTTCCTGTTTTCTTCCTTTTATCTTGCCTGTTCTCCGATCTCTTCTTCGTCATTTCCGTTTCGATGAACTCCACATTAATTATAAAAAAACAAACATTCTCTTGTCAACATTTTCAAATGATTTATTTTTTTATTTCAACTTTTTTTTTTTAACGTCAATCGTGACTCTATAGCATCAAGTGAAAAAAAAAGTAGATTTAAGGAGACCTGTAGTAATCTACGATCAGAGCAGCGTATTCGGATTCGGATTCGGATTCGGATTCGGATTCGGCAAGCCGAGGTAAGAGCTGGGACAGAAGCGGAAGAAATTTTGGAAGAGCCGGGGGGGAGGGGTAGATTTTCTTTTCATACTTTCTATGTAAGCAAAAAATTAATTTATCAGTTCCGCAAACTGCGCTGTTATTAGACATATCTTATTTTTATGATATTTTAATGTATTATAACTAAATATTAAATTTGAAATAAAATTTGAAATCTTACTGAAAAATTCATAGAACCGAAATTTGTGCTTGTGTAGGTTTGTGTTGATATACTATTTCTAGCTATAAAGAAATGATTAAGAAGAAAAAGATTAAAAATATAAATTTGATCCATTTTTGAAACTGGTTTTAATATACATACTAATATATATAATATATAATATAATATATCAATTATATAATTAATAATAACTATAATTATATAATAATATATATATATACAATAATATAATACTAATAAAATATATATATAATAATAATATAATATAATAATATAATAAAACTCAATAATAATATTTATAATATAATAATAATATATTAATATCAATATATAATATAATAATAATATTACTAATATTATATAATAATATAAAATTATATAATAATATAAATAATATAATAATATACTATTAATATAATATATTAATAATAATCATAGGTGTGATTTGTAGTTGTATTATATATAGAGTTAGTATTAGTAAGTATACTAGTTAGTAGTAGTAGTTGTAGTAGTTTAGTAGTCGTAGTAGTATTAAAAGCGAAATGCGCCTGGGTGGTTTAATGTTTGATAGAGAATTCAAAACTTCATTTCCTCCTTTCAAATTAAGACATCTACAGAGGTAAATCTGAAGATGGTCCTTCAAGAGTTTCGTTCATTGGATTGCCCCACCTGCCAAAGTGAAAGACCCACTCGTCACTTCCTATTTATTATATTGTTATTTTTGATTTGATTTATTATTATTATTATTATTTTATTTATTATATTAATTTATTATTATTTATTATTTTTATTTATATTATTATTATTATTTTATATTATTTTAATTATTATTATATTCGATTATTATTACTTTTCTCTTATAGATTTCTCACCTAATTGTTTTATGTGTTATATATCCAATTAATTTTATTATATTACAACTAGTATTGTAGTAATACATCTAAACACTTTAATACCACATATGTTAAACATTTTTCTCAATTGGTTAATAACTGGGATGAAGGAATTACCCCCCCTTACCCCCCCAAAGCCCTTTTCATCTAAAGGGACAGTTTACTATATTATAATCTATTATATAATTTAGTAATGTGGCGTGCCTATATGTCAAAATGTACAATTATGACTATTTCTTATAACAGTACTATTTCCTGAATAAATATATATTGAGAAATTGGGAAATTATTATTTATATTTATATTATTATTATTATTTTATGTCATATTATATTATTATTATTATTCTATTTATATTATCTTTTATTATTATTTTATATTATATTTTTCTATTTATTTCTTTTTTTTAAAAATAATTAAATTTATTTAGTTCTTTTATTAATAAGTAATTATCTTATCTATACATTATACTCATTCATGCTAATATTCTTTCAACGTAACCTATTTTTTCAGTAAAAAAACATTATTTTTAGTTCTCTTATTTCAGCAATTCTTGACATTTTGCCAAAGATGTATTTCCCAAATTTATTTATAACCTTTTCCTTCAAACTAATCTACAGCGTTTCAAATCCGAAGCTTAAGCAAACACTTCGTCATTCTCTTTTGCCTTATATTAACTTCTTTTATAGGAGATTTTGTTATATTCTTCGAGCTTCAACTCATTTTCTAGAACTTGAGTGTTTGAATTGTAATCTTCAGTAAAAAGAATGTTTCATGCAACCTATTGGTCTTAACTATTCTATGATTACATTAGGTGACTTTTTCTGCAATGTCTATTAAACTTAGATCTATTTTTTAGTCTTAATACGTAAACGGTTCTTCTGGCTTATAGCACTTCCTGACTTGAGTTCCAACGGGAGTTGCGCGTTCCTTACTAATCCAGAATAAGACCCCTGCTGACCCTTCAAAAACTATCTGCCCATTATATAAAATTGCTGACATTTTTGTTTTAATATCACATCTAGCCTTAACGGGGATTCTCAGGTCATCGTACTCCTTTCAAAATTATTTCCGTGCTTCTATAGAAACATTCGATGAATGAGCATTTCTTTCAATGACTCTTCACTCCTTATAATTTTCATATATCATATATATTTATATTATATATTTATATATATATATATATATTATATATTTTATATATATATATATATATTATATATTATATTTATATATTACTATAATTATATATTTTATATATATTATATTATAATATATAGTATTACTTTATTATATAATAAAATAGATACCACTTAACTTATATGATAATTATAAAGTATAATATATATATATTATTATAATATATATTATTATTTATATATATGTATAGAATATATATCTATATATATATATTATTTATAATAAATATATATATATATTATATATAATTAATATCTATAATCTTATATTATATCTTAATTATATATTCATATATATCTTTATTTATATATTTATATATATATATTAATTTATATAGTATTATTTACTATATATAATTATAGTTATATATATATATTATATTATATATATTCCTTTTATTACCCAAATTCTTTTACGTTTACAATTTTGGAGTGCTGTTTTTAGGACATGTAGCCTTTCACTTTTTTATTGCGCAGTGTTCCACTCTTTTGGCATAGGATCTGCACAAGCCTCTCTGCATTGTCTTCACCGAGAGTGCTATAAGAAATATATGTGGCATATGGATAATGGAGGAAAATGGACATAATATGTATAGTGGATTAGAGTAGATACTAGATAGATAGATAGTAATAGATAGATAGATAGATAGATAGATAGATAGATAGTTATAGATAGATAGATAGATAATAGAGAATAAATAATTGATTAGTTTTTTACATGTACCACACCCACTGCACTTCATTCATCTTGATTCAAATAATTCAAAAACTAGAATATGGAAAAATACCCATCCAAAGCCTAGAAGCACATCTCGAGGTGACGCAGCAAAGGACTGAAAAAAAGAATTAATAAAAGGACAAAAACATTAAGTTAAAGCCCCACAGAAAGACGTGGCTGCGAAGAGGTGCACAAAAAAAGAACAATCCTGGAGTCCCAGTATCACACATTAATTCATGAGAAGACAGTGACACCCCTTTCTACGAGCGCGATACCTAATAGTAGCAAATGCTGAGCGAGTTCACTAGAACTCGAGGCGCCTGCCGCTTTGTAGTACCAGTATATTAAAGAGATGAGACCATCAACGTCTAGTGTTGCGAGCTGTGGGTCAAGAAAGTTAAAGGCATAGGACAATTTATTAATTTTCTAGCCTAAAACCCCCCTTATCCAAAAAAAAAAAAAAGGTGCTAATGCCGAAGCGCCCAAATGTGGGAACATCCCACAGGCGGATAAGGACCTTATATAATTGATGTAACTATTCGGAATGAAAATTTATAGCAACCAAAGACTGCCCAGTTTTTGAGGCACCGCTTAGCAATCATGTGATGTGAGGCTTCCATATAATTTATTGTTTAAGTCATACCAAGAATGTTCTGTGTTGTCTCAGTGTTGAGAGGAAAGTGCTCTTCCATTTTGATCTACAGAATCTATTTGATCCTTAATTATAAACTAAAATTTAATATTTAATATATCTTATATTTATATTAAATTGGAATAATTTACATAAATCATAATTTTTATTTAACATAAACTTCTCTCATATCCTTCAAAAAATCTAGGTTAGGTCTAGGTTTAGGGCTTCGTCGTTCCATATAGGTTAGGTTCTCGATTTATGTCCCAGAAATCAAGTAAGTTTCTTCGCGAAGAATAGAATGGAATAAGCTGAGTCGATGAGGCATTTAAGAAGCAAGGAGGAGCAGGTTAAAATGAATGGCAAGGTGGCGGACTATGAGTCATCGATATAAGATGACAAGTTTAAGAGCAGCTGAGAAGATGTTAGAAGTGAAGAAATTGAGATAACAGTACTTGCGGAACACAGCAGTAACAGAAGGCAGAAAACGGCTCTTCAATCAACAATACTGACGATTTAATTCTGAGCGAACTAGAAAGTGACACAGAGAGGTGAACCCAAGCTGAAGCTTAGAGCAGACAGTGAACTCCCGCCTGGGGGCACCCGCGAATTTAAAAAATCTTTTATTATTATTATATTATATAACTATATATTATTATTTATATATTATATATTATATAATTATATATATATATATATTATAATATATATATATTATATATATTATATTATTAATAATGATATGAGAGTTCATATATATATATATTATACTTAAATATAATATATATCTATATATATATATATAATTATATATATATATATGTTTATATAATTATATATATATATATATAGTGTATATATATAATATTATATATATACTATATTTATTGATATATATATATTATATATTATATATAGTTATATATATATATATATATATGATTTATATATATATATATATTATATTACTTATTTATTTTATCATATATTAAATACATATATAATATCTATTATAGTATATACATTATATTATATATATTATATATATATATATATATATTATTATTTTATATATTATATATATATATTATATATATTTAATTATATTTAGTATATATACTATATTTTATTTATATTAATATTTATATATATAATATTATACTATGTTATATATTAATAATTATCTATATTTATATATAGATATATATATACTATATTATATTATATATTAATTATATACTATATATTAAAGTTATCATTATTATTCTTTAGTGAAGAATTACGTACCTTATCGTCCACAACTAAAATTAAATTATGAAAATAATTAACTAATTTGTATACGCATTAAGCCAATTAGATAACAATAAATGAAAAAGAATATTGAACAGTACAGGTGTTTAAAAAAGAAAGATTTTACCATAAACCTCCACTTATATTGCTATCTCTATATAATTATATAACATATATATATATATATATTAATATATATATTATTTAACTTATAATTATTATATTATATATATATATTTATATATATAATATATGATACATAGTATATAATATATATACTATTTATAATATTTATATATATTTCTTATATAATATTATTTAAATATTTATATTATAAAAATTAAAACATTTTATTTTTATTGTTATATATATTATTAATAATTATTATATAATAATAAGTATATTATTATATAGATATATCTATATATTTATATCTATACTTATATTATTATTATATATATATATGTTATATATATATGATATTAATCACTTTGCTGGAATTTGAATTTTAAGAAGAACTTTGCTTTTGCATTCGTGTAACTTGCAGAGTAAAAAAATCATTGGCTTCAGCATTCAAAATAATATATAAATCCATATAATATCTATATATATAAATATATTTATAGTATATATAAAATATTCTATTATATATTATATATATACTTATATATAAGTTACTATATATATAAATTATTTATATTTAACAATTTATTATTATATCATAATTACATATTCATAAATTATGTAACTTTTTAAAGTATTTTATTTTGAAATCTGAGATAGAGAAGCAACATTTTTTCGAAAAGCATTTTTTAAATTTTTGAATGAAATGCAATATTAAAAACATAAAAGAATTTGATACTAAATTCTAGGAAATGTGAGCTGCATTTTGTCTCTAATCGTAATATCGTCTCGTATAGGACAAAAAGTGTAGTTCCTTCTCCTGATAAGTAAGGGCAGAACACCTCCCTTCTGCATATTTTCTTTTCTTTTCGTGTATGGTGATGTAGCGTACATGACATTTTTAAAGATCCTCATTCTGCAGCTAACGGAAAGGTGCTTGTTATAAAGAAAAAAATAACCTATATACATATAATATATTATATTATATATATTATAATATATATATATTATATATATAATTTATGATATATATATTATTATATATTAGTTAATATTAATATATATATATGATATTATTATTATTATATATTGATTTGTGGTTCAGTGTATTTCGATTAGACCGCGTTCTCTCAGCCAGTAATTTTAGGTTCAATATTTAACAATTTTTAATTTTATGTACCTATAGGAGATAAAAAAAAATTGGTATATAAATCTCACTGTATTTCTAAGTGAGAAGACAATAGAGCAGTTTCCTTAATATAATTAATATTGTTAATAATATTAATATATTTTATATTATATAATAGATATTATTTATAATATATAACTAATATATAATCTATATAATATTATATATTTATATTATATATTATATATATATATATCTATCTATATATATATATTATATTATATATTAGGATCATGTTGCGGACCTTTTGCGCCTATCGCCTATGCGCGCCACTATCAATTGTAGGCCAAAGCCGCAATAGCGCAATCAATTTTAAATTAAAGCGGACTAAGCAAGGCGAAAGCCCATTCCTTGCGCTGAAGCGGCATTATAACAGACAAAGCATATTGTTTACCTAAAAAGTGAAACTTAGAAGCTTGCAACTTGCTTCATTTTAAAACCAGTGTTAAACTTACTTATTATATATATATCGTATATATATATGATGTATACTTATATTATATATCTAATTATATATATATAGTATATAATATCATATATATTAGTATTATATATGATTAATAATTTAATTCGAATATATATACTATATACTATATTTATTATTATTATAATATACTTATATCTATAGATATATATATTCATATTATTAATATATGTATATATAATATTTATTATTATATATATTATATTATCTATATTACTATATATTTTATAGATATTATATAAGTTATGAATAACGCCACGTCGCCTGACCATTTCTCGAAGGACGGATTTAGATATCGTATGAAAACTTGTGTGTTCATGTTTATTGTATTTACTGATATACCGTGAGTTAAGTCGCAGGTGTCAAGTTGATTTATGGGGGTATCTCCCCGACGAACGCAGGGTGAATAACGGGTTACGCCGTCTTTTCGCTTCAATTACTGGACGCGAGATGACCTGCGCGCGAGATGGGCCATCGAAGTTCGTTCGATTGACCGACTGACTACTCTTCTTATTATTATTATATTATTTTATTTATTATTTACTATTAGTTTTTTTATTACTATTATTTTATCTATTATTATTTTATTTTCATTTTATGTTTATTCTTTATTTTTCGCGTTATTCTTCGTTTAGCTTAGCCCTGATCTAAATAGAAATTTTAAACGCTCCCCTGCCCACACGCACGACCAATATTATATATATATATATATATATATATATATTATATAATATAATATATCACATACCAAAAAACATCAAAAAATCCATAAGAAGAGGGGCAAAAGGGAAAAAAGAATAAATTAATTATTAACCTTTCTTTTGAGTTTTTAAACCTAAAATAGTGTTACATAAATATTTTTATTTTTTGCGGCGTCTGAAGTGAAGGATAACATAAGATAGTGCCGTAACGGTACGCTTGAGTTCCCCCTCCT
This sequence comes from Trachelipus rathkii, assembly GCA_015478945.1. NCBI lineage: Eukaryota > Metazoa > Arthropoda > Malacostraca > Isopoda > Trachelipodidae > Trachelipus > Trachelipus rathkii. The sequence continues at coordinate 10,437 of JABUQX010063451.1, read as the reverse complement.
TCCCCTTTTATATTCTCTTATTAAAGTTATAATTTTTTTTCTTTTTATCTTTTTACCCTTTTTTTGTTTTTTTGTGGTATTCTTCTTTGATGATCTAAGTTCGAGTGCAGTGAAGGTGTAGTGTGACATGTTAATAATACATCCTAATTATATATCTAATTAGTATATTTATATAATATTATAATTATTTATATAATATATATATATTATATATATAGTGATATTATGATGATTATATATATAGTATATATATCTTCACCTTTAGTTAATACTCCTACATATATATATATTAGTTAAAATATGAAAATGAGTGAGATAGAGATCACTCATGCTAGAGACTAGGTAATTGAGGCTCATCCTTTGATATGTGTAACTCTTATAAGCAGTATATCAAAGTTAATAATCAATCATTGTGTTTAGGAAAAAAGATGAAGCCTTTAAAAATGGTATTGTATATATGGAAGATATTCAAAAAAGACACTTATACTGGTTGCACAAGCTGACCGGGAGCTAGTGAAGTAGCTACTATTTAATAAAAATAAGTCTATCTTTTATTTACCTTTTCGAGTGGCAGTCTTTCATCTTTCCCTATGTCTTGGGATAAAGGGTACAATTTTTTTCTACTGTACGGCAAAGTTCGAGCAGTTTCAGTTTTTCCCGGACAGGAAAGCGATGTGCCTGCGGCACTGAACAGCCATAAGTAGGTGCCTAAAGCGTAGCAATATGTTGACCTTAGCGGAGCATATATATTATTCATAATATATAGGAATGCAAAAAACTCTCTCTTCACTAGAAACATGTACACTCGCGAGACTGTTACAAGTCCGTATAAGTTTTGTTTGGCCAACTCGAGTTCGAGGCTTTGTCATGAAAGTATCATGAGAATGACGGTTGTAAGTTGTGTGTCAATAGATTAATATTGTATGGTATTGCACAATGAAAAGATTTAACTGTAACTATTGAATTTATTGCCTTATGGTGATTACTCACTTTTTTCCTTTCTATTTTATAATCTTGAAAGTTGTACTATTAATATATTTTTATATAGGTTAAAATATATAATTAGTTCTATATATATATATATATTAATTCAAATATAATAATCATAATAAATAAAAATATTATATATATATATATTATTATTATTATAGATAGTAACTTATAGTAATATATATATGGCATGGATAATTTCAATGCTTAATTTATAGTTATGTTTTCTATATCAGGAACTCCTAAGGAGGCTGGCATGATAAACGGGTGATTTATTTATTCAAAACAATGTGCTACATAGCTCTCTCTTCTACGTCTTCTCTCTCTCCTCTCTTACTCTCTCTCTCTTCCTCTCTCTCTCTCCTCTCTCTCTCTCTCTCTCTCTCTCTCTCTCTCTCTCTCCTTCTCTATTATGCATATATGTTTCTCCATTCCTCATTTACTCTTATTCCAGAAGAATTCTCCTATTCTCAGCCGGAGCGAAAATATTATACTTCGCTCTCTTTGCTTGATTTACACGATGTCGGACTCTACGATCACTTTCAATATAATGCTCTTTTCCTTACTGGTTTTCCTCTCTCATTCACTCTCACTTTCTATTTCATATACTTCTTTCTTCTACCTTTCCTTCTCCTTCTTGCTATTTTATTGTTTTCATTCAGAAGGCCTTTAATTTCTTGCATTGTTCCGATAATGCTCCTTTCCATGTTTTTGTTGGCCCTTTTCTTTGGAACGTTCTTCATACATTTCCTCGCACTTCGGGACTCACATCAATATATATATTTTTGAAATAAAATAAGGTACAATATAATAATAATAATAATAATTAATAGATATATAATAATTATATATTGAATAATACATAATTAATAATAGTATATATAATAATAATCATAATAAATATTAATATAATAATATAATATATAATAATAATAATAATATAATAAATAAATATAATAATAATATTATTTTATTAGGTTATTATGGTATATTAATTATTTTATATCGATTATATTTATTACTTATATTTCTCTATATATTATTATTATTATTATTATTATTATTATTATTATTATTATATATTAATTATTATTATTATTATTTATATATATTTATTGATATTATTATAATAATTTAATATTTCTATTATAATTTATTGATATTATTTAATAATTATATATATTTTTATAATTATTATTTCAATTTTTATTCATAAATAATTAGCGTGAGATTGTAATAATTTATTATAAATTTATAAATAATTATAATAACATATATGTTATTGAAATAAATTAAACAATCTTTTAAAGTATAATAAAACCTAATTCATAAATTATAATAAATAAAATTTATATATATTTATATATATGATAATATTAAATTAATAATTTAGTATGATAAATAATTTATAAAAAAAAAACAAATAAAAAAAAAAAAAAAAAAAAAAGAAAAAAATAAATTATAAAATTAGAATTATTATACTAATTTAATCTTTTCTCTATAAGTATTAAATAATTGATATATATATAATAATTATATTAATTATAATAATTATCATAATTAATATTTATAATAAAATATAATAATATTTATAATTATATAATTGATTATAATTATCTTATATTATTATATTATTATAATTATTATATTATTATAATTATTATATTATTTTATTTATATTATTATTTTATACTTATCTATAATTATTTTACTTCTTAAAGTATTATAATTATTATAATTTTATACATTATATAATTTTTTAATTTTTTAATTATGATAATTTTTATAATTATTATAATATTATAAAGTTGTGTTTTTTATTAAACATTTATATTATGTACAATTATTTAATTATCTTCATTTACTTTAATTAATCTATATTATTAATATTTTATAATTATTAAATTTTATATTTATGCTAAATTATTCGTTTAATAATTATTATATCTATTATATAATTTATACTAAATTTATAATATTGGATGAAATAATAGCATAAAATGTCTCATTGGAAACTATTTTTATTTATTATATATATTATATATATATTATATATAATAATATATTATATTTATATATATTGTGTTAAATTATAGTATTTATATTTATTTCATATTAGTTTTTGTTGACCTAATAGTTATTTATATTTAATATATATATAGTGTATAATATATACTTGATTTAACTTAATGTTATGTTCCCTACTATATAAAGTTTCTACTGTGTGATAAACCGCTCAAAAAAATCTTTTCTAGATGTTATTAGGAATGTGTTTCAAAATACTGGTGATCTAGAATTTAATGTATTTGAAAGATGTCCCATGTAACTTCACTTAGACAATGCTAGGAGGGGGCTTAAGCCGTTGATCTCACGGAATTGTTATATTATTTTGAATATTCTTGACGTGCTTAAACTGTGGATATCTGCTATCCTCATTTATAATTTCATAGAGATAAGTTTATATATAAAAGAATTTCTTTCCTTAATAATACCCGCTATATATATAACAAAGACTTAGGAGATGCTAGAGTGAAATTGTATATGGCTTTTTAGAGAATAAAACCTTTCAATATTGTAAAGATTGTTGGGTATATCGAGGTTAATCTGAACGGCTAGTTATTTGATAAAAAAATTATTTCCCAAAATATGTAAAATCTAGTCCAATATGTTTCTTGTATCTTTGACTAAAAAAAAATGCTGGAAGCCGCGTTTTGAGAGAGAAATGTAGAATATGGGGGATTATTCAAAGGTAATAATGTGGGAACTGTAGTCAAATAACTGCGAGGAAAGAGTACAGACTTTATATCGAAGAATAAATTCAGTATGTATAGTTTTAAAAGATGTACAGAATTTGTCTCTGACAAATCATAGAATAACAGATCATATTCATAAATATGATGACTTTTCTCTATTTTACTTTCCATTAATAACATCTACAATATAAAATTTTTATAGGTTTATTTCAATTATCTAATAAGAAAACATTGATAAAGTAACGGGCAAATTCGCGCAGACGGGGTTGTAAATGCATTTAATAAGAATTTTCATTTAAAAAGGCGACATTTACTACTTTTACATTGATATTTTCAGACATAGTTGTTGTAACTGTTACTTCATGATTGTTAATTTAACATTACTTATCCAAGTTACTTTTACTGCTACATTACTTTAACTGATTAAGTGTGGATCTAGTTATTGACATTCGAAGTTAGTTGAATTTTAGTTAATGGTCTAATTATTTTTTTCTTTTGCTATGTTTTGTAACTTAGGACATAACGTTTTATTATGTTGAGGATAGGGCCATTTAATAAATTAGTGATTTATACTTTCTGTGTTAAGATTGTTTTTATTTAGATAATTAAACTTAAAAAAAAATATATATACTATAATATATATTATATATTATATATTATATTATATTATATATATATTATATTAATTATATATTATATTATATATATTATAATTATATATATATAATATATATTATATAATTATAATAACCTTAAATTAAAGGTTACCAAAATTTCTTATAATATATTTTTATTATAATTATATTATATACATATATATTAATTATAATATATTTATTATATATGTATATAATATATTAATATATATATATTACTATATTATATATTTTTACTATATTAATTGATTTATATAATATATATTATTTATTCGATTTATATATATATACTTATATTAATATATATTATATATTGATATTATATATTATAATATATTATATATATATATTATATTATATCGTCTAATATACTACATTTATATTTAATATTAGTATATCTATATAATTAATTAATAATTAGTATATATAATATATATATTTAATATATATCATTATATTAATACTTCTATATAATATATATTCATATTTATATATTATTTTATCGTTTTTAAATTACTTTGATTCAATATTAATGATATAGTATACCTATATTAATATATAGTATATATACGATATTATATATATTATATGTAATGATATAGCGTATCTCCATATATATATTTATTCGTTATAATATTAGTATATAACTATTTTCCAAATACTATACTATAACATAAAAGTAGTATCTTACCTATATATTATCATATATATTTAAATATTAAAATAATATAATTAATAATATAAAAAATAATAATATAAAATATAATATATAATATAAAATAACTTAATATATATAATCGAAAATATAAAAATATAAAATATAAAAATAACATATAAAAAAATAATACTATGATAATAATATATTAATATTTCGATTATATAATATAAAAATAACAAAATAAAAATATATAAAATAAAGTAATTAAAAATTAAATATAATAAATATAATAAATATAATAATATGAACTAATAACCGTCTATAATAGATAAATCACAAAGATAAAATAATTATATATAATTCATTATCAATAATATAATAAACATATAAATAAATAAATAAATAATATATATAAATAAATATAATATATATAAATAAATATAATATCTATAAATACTATCAAATAATAATAAATATATAATATAGTATATATATATATATATTAATAATTATATATAATAAATAATAAAAACTAAACATAAATAAATTCAATAAAAGAGGAAGTAAAAAATAATAAAAAAAGTAAATGTAAATGTAAATAAATACCAATATATAGTAAAATAAATACACAATATTACAAATAATTAATATAATTGATATAATATACAAGAATAATACTATAATTTATAAGCTACTAAAGATTAAGGCATATTAAAAGATAAAGTACTATATAAATAAGTAATAAATATATGATAGAAAGTAGACGATATTATATGAGAATATTTTAAGATAAAAAGTATAATAAACTATAATAAATAAATATATATAAAAATAATACTAATAATATATAATTAATCTAAATAAATAAATCATACAAAAAATAAAATAGAAAATAATATTAACATTATTGGAAGATAAAAATAAATATAACTTGACATATATTTAAAAAAATAAAAATACCAATATATATTACTATCTAAATAAATAATAAAAAAATATACATAATAAATCATCTATCTATTACCTTATAATATAATACATAATAATAATAAATAATAAAAATAATAATAGAAATATATCATAAAATATAATATATAATATAAAGTATAATATATATTAAATAATTTAATATAACTAAAATTAATAATAATTATATATATAATATATATACTATATAAATAAAAATATAATTCAAATTATTAAATAAATATTTTAAAAAATTTTTTTATTATATAATAAATTTTTTAAAAAATTCTTTAAAAATATATAAAAAATATAAATATTATATATAAATAAAATAACGTTATAAATATATATAAAATACGATAATAATAGTATTAACATATATATACTAAAAATATATATAAAATATAATATAAATATATTATAATATATATATATTAATAATATAATAATATAAATAAATATATCATATAATTTAATATTATATAAATTATTATAAATATAATAATATATATAATATAATATATAACAATATATGTTATAAAATTTTTAGATATCTTTAATTTTTTTCTAAAGTTTTTTTTCTTTTATACATTTTATTTTTACGTAATATTCTTGTTTTGAATAGTAATAAAATATAGTTCTAGTTTTATGAATATTTAATGATATACAATTTGAAAATTAATTAATTTTTAGCAGAAATAATATTAATTAATATCAACAAATGCATTTCTCAAATAGAACAATACTCATTATTAGACATTTAGTATACGATTGTTATCATAGGATATTTGTTTTTTTTTTTTTTAGCAGATGTAGTTTTCTCCAGTGCCTCAGGGCAGAAAATTCAATTTAGAGAAGATTTTCCCACGCGACAAGTGCACAATTAATATTTCAAATTTTCCAAAAATCATTCAGGTCTATAGACTTATTCCAAAGACAGTATTCAACAAGAAAAATTGAGTGAGATTAATTCCACGAAAGAATGTATGATGGAAATTAATGCGAGTGTTCAAAATGTTCGTAATTAATTGAAAATAAATATTTTTTTTTATGAAAAATTCAAAAAGTTCCCGAAGTCCAGGTAAAACAGATGAGGATTTTACCAACGTGGTTCTAATAAAGAAGAACAGAAGAATTTTACCATTAAAATTTATCTATATAATACGGTACACATAAGACTTTTATCTAATTATGGATCGACCATGGTAACTTATTTTCAGGTACATAATATATGAAAACAAAATTACAATTAAATTAGAATATAATAAAATCATAAATTACATTCATTCGGATGAATTAAAATATAAACAAAATAGAGATAGATAATAAATAAGAAAAATAAGAACAGAATTATTTAATCAAATAATTATTAAAGATTCCTCAGGTTGCTAAAAAAAATATATCAATTAAAACAAATAATCAATAAAATAAATCAATAAAAATTAGTTTCCCTCTATCCTGTCGTCATTAATCATTCAATAAAGCTTTGTAAATATAATAAATTCAATCAATAATCAAATAAAATAAAATATAATCAATTAATTAAATCAATAATCAATAATAAATCAATTTAAATCAATAAATAAATCATAATAATAAAAACTAAATAAAAACATAAATACAAAATAAATCAATAAAATAAAAATAATAGAAATCAAAATGAAAATCATATCATATAATAAATAAATCACAATTTTATAAAGTATAATTAACGAAAATAAATACAAATAATATACTTAAATATAATAAAGTAATAAAATTAAGAAAAATAAAATAAAAATAAACAAGAAATTCCCCAATAACATAAACCCAAATTAATAAAATTTTTACTAATTGAAATTTCTAGAAATTGATGTAAAACATTTTTAACGCTGAATGTTCATAGGATATAAAAATTCCATCAATATAATATAGTGGAGCATGAATATATCATTTCAGAAGTGGACAGAATCGTGAAACATATCGACTTTGCTTACTCAGGAATACTTCGCAAGTAGACAATCTACCGCGAACTTTTAAAAATTATCCTTATTCTTTCTCCTTTTTTCTTTATTTACTTTGTTTGCCTTTTATCTATAATAGTAGCTTTCATCTGAGAGCCGGAGCTTGTGCCTTATATATAACTAGTCCCAACTACGTTAGCGCTTTAATTTTTTTTTATTGTTATGACTTATCTTCATTTTGTTTCTCTTTAAATTTTATCTTTTTACTTATTTCTCTTTTTTCTGGTTTATATGTAATTTCATTATTTTTGCAGCATTGCTTCATATATTTTCACTGTGTTTCTTTTAACGCATTAATGTCTTCTTGTATTTTTTTTCTTTTCCTTTAATTGCATGTCATGAACTTCCCTCCTTACAATGTTTCAAACTCTGTTCTGAATTTCGTTTTCCTTATATTCAACAAAAAATAATGAATCTCAACTAAGAAAGAAAGATTGACGATATTACAAGCTCAATAAATTTGACGCGCAGTAATGATTAAATTGGATCAGACTTTTTTAGATTGTTGTACGGTAATCTTTGAGCAAATTAGAATATACAAAACTACACCAAATTTTACAATATAAAATTCCAAATTCATTGCTCCATGCATGTATACCTCATAAAATAAACACACATTTATAATAAATCGTAAACCGCACAATAAAATTAACTTCCACTAAAAGAAACAAACATCCTTCAAATTCGCTTCAAATGGGATGCTAACTAGCATAGTAACAACAAAATAATTATTAATATTTCTTCATATCAAACTAATGCAAATAGAATTCTAATAATATGAATAGGCTCCTTTAATAACTAAATAATTTTATTCATCCATCTAAGAAAACTAAAATTATTCTAAAATTAATTTAAAACAATATTTAAATTTATAACACTTTAATGTCAAATCTTATTTAATTTAATTTTAAACTATGCTATATTTTGTTGAACTTTTAAGTTTAATTATTCCATCATATTATTATTTATAACATATCTATACAATTCCTCAGAAATTTCCTTTTGTACGACTTAAAAATTATTAAATGTTTCCGGCTTTACTAATTTTTCTTAACTTATTATTATCGTATATTACATATCTACAATTACTCTTATAATTATTTTCTATATATATATATTAATATCCATAATAATAATCAAAACACTAAATTTAATTCAGTAGAGCAGTTACAATTTCTTATAATCCATTTTCCCACTCCCGTTAACGTTTTTCTACTCCTAATTTTCTAAGCTATTTTTTAAAGTAAATCCGGCAAAACCGACAACAGAACCAATATTACCTACAACTCTAATCAATTCGTTCGAATTTAGCTATGTTACTTTTGTCTTAAAGTATTATTCTTAAATCCTTATAAAGTACACTAATTTACAAATTTAATACGTTTTCAAGTAAATTTACATATTTTTTTTCTAGTATTTAATATTTGAACTATTTATGAAACTGAAATGAATAAGTTCAAGGATATGTAAAAGTTAAAGTATATTATTTTGAATATTTAGGTGTTTATAATGAATCTGTAGTATTGGTCGGCTTAATATCGTTCAACATGATCAGACATATGGTATAGCTTCATTTAGGATTTTATATCACACAACATAGACACTAAATTAACCATTTGAGTTTAAATAGGCTATAATAGTAATTCACATCAAAGAAGAACTGATTAAAGATTTTATATTATATTATCGGTATTCTTAATATATATATTTAGTGTAAGAGCGAAATGGATAAGGTGGAATACTTTAAAGGTGTAATATATACGAATATAACGAATCGATATAATCATTCTTTCCATTTGCTTATTCCTATTCTATAACTATCAAACTATGAATCCTTATTTATATATATATAGTTAGGGGGTTGGATCCTCTCACCTCTGGGTGATTGGGTGATTGTGAAGGTGATTGGGTGCTAGGTTGTGGTATCACAATTTAGGTGTCCGAGTACTGAGTGATAGCGGTACAATTTCGTACCTTTGTTAAGGCAAAATCACTATTTAGTCTTCTATGTGCGATCAGCCAGCTTTATACTCTACATCGTCTTAGCCATCGGGTAGTTTACGTTAAGACTCGTTCTGAGTGTCGAGCTAGCTGATATGAATTATTATATGATACCTGCTTACGTGCTTTTGTTTATATTTTTACATGGCTGTTTATACTTTATCATTAAATTGTGCTCGTGATAATTTTTGTGACTATAACTATATATATATAATTATATAATATATTATATATATATTATTAATATATATTTATAATATACTTATATATATATATATATATTAATATATTAATATATATTATACTTAATATATATATATATTATTATATAGTATAATAGTATATTATATATTGTTATTATAATATATAATTAATATATATATCTAATATTTTATATGAAAGAAGAGACA
>JABUQX010063450.1:37500-38619 GCA_015478945.1 Trachelipus rathkii | reverse complement strand
AGACGGAACATAGCGGAATTATTCTCGAATAAATTTAGAAAAGTGTTTGATGATAGATCTTGTCAATCTCACACTAAGAATGCTTTTAAAAAAGCTCATTGGACAGAAGTTTATGAATTATTCACTGCTATGGAAGTTGATAAAATAATTAATAAAATGAATCCAACTTTAGGTCCAGATGGGATTCACTTATATCATTTGAAATTTGGGACGGAAAAATTGTATAAAATTATTGCAAAATTCATGAATGTATGTATGATGCACAATCATATTCCATGTGACTTATTGGAGGGCTCGATAACCCCGATTATAAAAGATAAATACGGAAATTGTTGTGATTCCAATAATTATAGACCGGTGATGATGTCATCTGTCTTTCTAAGGTTGTTTGAATATGGAATTCTGAATAGGATCAAAGATTATGTCATTCTGGATGATAGGCAGCATGGATTTAGAAGCAATTACTCAACAGAGACTGCGATCTTTGTTTTGAAGGAAACAATTGCAGAATACATCGAGGGAGGTTCAACCATGTATGCGGCATTCTTAGACCTTTCGAAGGCATTTGACAGAGTCAATCATGATATTTTATTTAAGAAATTGGATAATTTGAAAATTCCTGATATAATGCATAATATTTTAGTGCATATTTACAACAATCAGTTTGCTCATGTTAAGTTTAAAAATAGTGTATCAAATAAATGGAAGATAAAAAATGGTGTTAGACAAGGAGGAATTTTGTCACCTCTACTCTTTTGTATTTATATAGATGAACTTATAAAAGAATTGGTAAATAGTAAAATTGGTGCTAGATTAGGTATGAGCATGTCTAATGTTGTTATGTACGCAGATGATCTGGTTTTGTTGGCTCCCTCAATAGAAGGACTACAAAAGCTCTTAGATATAACAGAAAATGTAATTAAGAGATTATGCTTGAAATTAAATGTAGATAAAAGGTACAGCAATTGCGTTTTGTAATAGATCAACTAAAAATAAGGATGAATTAGTTAAAATAAGGATTTCTCAGGGTTTTCTAAAATGTTCTATGGAAACTAAATATCTTGGCTCTATTTTAAATAAAAATCTAGAAGAAAAATCTGATGTTAAACGAGCTAGGGA
>JABUQX010063450.1:0-22500 GCA_015478945.1 Trachelipus rathkii | reverse complement strand
TAAATAAATAAAATATTTCTTGAAATTCCCTAAAAACTAAAACCTTTCCTTTTCTTTAAAAGTCTTTTAAAAGTTTTCACTCGAATGCCTACTTGAAAACTTACTACCGAATCGTGATCTTGACTCTCTTTAAGCCACATTATTAATTAAAGTAAAATTTCTGATGATTTTGGACAAGCAGAACAATTTGAATTAGATAAATCTATTCTAACAGGGTAAAGTCAAATTAACGGGTAGGAAATGCTATCTGAATATTTCCTTCAATTGAAACTGTCCCTATTCGATATATATACTATATATTATATATATATATATATATATATATATATATAGATAGATAGAAATATATATATATATATACTATATACTATTTTATAAATTTGAGCATAAAATATATATATATTATATATATTATATATATATATATAGTATATATATATATATATATATATATATATAATATATTGAATATATATTATAGATATATATATAATAATAATATATATATAATAATATATATAATATATATATATATATATTATATATTATATATATATATATATATATATATATATATATATTATATATATATATATATATATATTATATATATATATATATATATAATATATATATATATTTTTTATATGTATATATATATCCGCATATATATCTATATATTTAAATATATATCTTACTTTTTATTAGAATATATATTTTTATATATATATATATATATATAATATTTAATATTATATATAATAATATATAATATATATATATATATATATATATATATATATATATATATATATATATATATAATATGAGAAATTGTAGTTATCTCTCCCTCTTGTTCCTCAACTGCACAGGTAGTAGATGATCGTTGTTTTTTACATTGGAGAACCTAAATAACCAATTGCAAACCCTTAGTTTGCTTTCGCTGTGGATGTCGCCTCTTCACGACTCTAGAAGCTTTATATTACGCTTGGTGCCTCGAGACTTAGTGAACGATCAATATATCAAATGGTAATAACTCTTTTAACTTATCTCTATATAGTAAGGAATTAAAAACCACTTTTATTTTAATGGTTATATTCTTAAAATCACATTTTATTATATAAAGAAAGGTCGTTGCCATTGACAAAAATGCAGGAGTTTTTATAACAAAAATACTAAATATCAAGGTTTCGTTGTATTGGAGGTCTGGGGAAGGGCCTCAATGAAACTAATTTTATTTATTAGAACCTAAAGAAAATCCACCAAAAAAATGTATTTTACAAGATGTCTGATAAACAAAGCTACATACAATATAAACAATAATTATTAAAAAGAAAACATTATAAACAATCATTATAGACAAAAAACATGTATTCTATGTTCCAAAATAAAATCAATATAAAATGTTATCTCTGAATTACATTTTTCTTTTTCTTTTTATTAGAGAAAACTTACTTTTAAAGTCAAACATTTTAAATAATTATTTTTAGTTATAATTCATTTGACACTATATTATATACACATCTCACCCAAAAAGTGGAGGGCTTTAATCACTAAATTAACTTTAAACACTAAAAACGCACTATATGCACTGGCTTTCGTCTATTCACTAAAGATTGTTCCTGTTGTTCAGTAGATGATATGGTTGTTATTGAAGACGAATCATCATCTGATTGAAGAACCCATCTGTGAAGGCGAATCAACAACCGATTGAGGAGCCATATGTTAAGGCGATATCATCAACTCGATTGAGGAAACATCTGTGGCATTCGAAGGGTGACAGGCAGGCTTTCCAAACGACTAATCGAAAGGATATCCATCCGTCTGTCCATCAGGAAGTTGCATCTTGTATCATTGATCCATCCTCTGAAGAACCTTGTAATGGCCAGAATAAGGAGCTTCAAGACTTTTCCGAATGCGATCTACTCGAAAAAAGACATTAGAACAGGTTTAAAATTCATCAGGAATGCATGATGATGCACCGGATTGATGAAGAGGTGGTAGCTGTCGAAAATCCAGTTGTTTCATGTGAGCCATAACTTTTCTTGTGAAATCCCTAAAGAATCTTTATTGTTTAGGTGACTTGAAAAGTGTCTAAAGGACAAGAGTTTTTTCCGTTTACTGATTGAAAAGGACGGAGAAATCCATAACCATCAGTGAATGCAACAAGACTGAAGAGAGAGGTAAACCAGTTTTGTTTTACGCGCCATATAACACTCTTCAGAGACCTATAAATCTTTCATTTAGACCCTCATTATTATTAGTAAGTGTTTGTCCGGAGTCTATAAAATCTAATCAAATTTATATTATCGGTGAAAAATTCTCCTCCAAACTGTGTCCCTTTATCTCAGATTAACATAAAGAAGAATCCAATCCTTGATATTTTTCCCCAATTTGCCATTAAAAGCCCCCAAAATTTATAAAACAAGGAAAATTTTTTAAGTTTTTTTCTTTGTCGTTTCTTAAAAAAAAACCTTTTTGAAAAATTGCTTCAGTCCACAGTATTTTTGACGATGCAAGTGAGAAGATGTATGATTCCATTCTTAAAAAGAGTGTCGGATTCTGCCGTTGCTCTTTGACTTATCTCAGGAGACGAGCATGACTTCTCAAACACTCGCGGGGAAACCAGTTTCTATATAAGTGAACAGCGTATTGAATTGAATTTCATATTCATCAAAGTCATAGATTGATGTTAACGTGGAAATCCTGACAGCAAAGAAATAGTAGAGTTTCAATGTTAGCGTTGATTTTAATGAAATTAACTTCTTCGGAAGAATTGAAGAAGTGGAAAAAAGAAGTATTGCGTTCTTTAAGTTTCTTCCAACAAGACATAATTAAGTTATAATGTGTAAAAAATCCATACCCAATATTGCAGTGTTTCTTAACCTTTTCTAGTCAATGGGGAATTCTGGACGAAGTTTCATGATGTTATATATATATCCTATTTCACTGACACTTATAGACGATTTCATTAGACTGCCGAAAAACAATTACATTAGGAAGAGTGTATCAGCGCCGAATATTATATATATATATATATAATATATTAATAATATATAGATATATATATATTATATATATAATAATATATATAATATACTAAATATAAATATAATTATTAACACTAAGTATATATATTATATATAATATATATAATATTATATATAATATATATATATAGAGAAATATAATTAATATAATATATTATATAAGTATTATATATAATTATATATATAATATTATAGTATACATATACATATTAATAATATATGTGTACAATATATATTATATATAATATATATATATATATATTATATATATATAAATAATATATATATATAAGTATAATATATTATATTAGTCAATATATATCAAGTATAAATATATTATTATTATAAGGAAGCGCTCCTAGCATCAGAGAGTTAGAGGCACTCATATAGCAAGAGAGCCACAGTCGAGACTGGTGAAAGACCGAGACAGACGGAACGTGAGCTATTCTCTATTAACTCTAAGCCTTCGTCTCATCTCAACGTATGATACATTTCGTTAGCGTCTCATTGCTACACTAGGGGCAAGTATCCGCGCCATACACGCGATAGCTGCCAGCCAGCGTATCTTAGCCGTTAGGCCAGATTACCAAAGGGACCTTTCTCATGTTCCCACTGACAGGTCGTTAGACCTCCTGGGAGACGTTTTTTTAATTATATTATATAAAAATTATAATATATATATATATATTATATATATATAATATAATATATATATAAATATATATATATAACTATCACTTAGTATAAATAAATATATTATTATAATATATAATATATATATATATATAATATATATTAAATTATGATATATATATAATATTATATATATAATACTATAATAATTATATATATAATATATATATAACAGTATACATATATATATCCTATATATATATATATATAATATTATATTATAATATAATAATTAAATTATAATATATATATATTTATATTAATTTATAGATATATATAATATATAATAATATATATATAATAATATATAATATATATATAATAATATAGTATATATATATTTATTAACTATATAATATTAACTAATAATATATATATATATATATTATATATATATTATATTATATAATTATAATATATAAATATATATATATTATATATAATATATATAGCGTATAATAGTATATATAAATTATATATACTAATATATTAATTTATTATAAATTAATATATAAGTATATATAATATTATATATATATATATATAAATATATATACAGTATATATATATATATATATATATATATTATATATATATATATATATATAATACTTATTTATATAATTAGATATATATATATAATATACTTACTGTCATAAATATAATATATATATAATATATATAATATAATATAATATATATATATATAATATAATATATTATAATATATATATTATAATATATATATATATAATACATAATATATAATATACATTATATATATATATAGAGAGAGATATCATGAAGATGATAGTAGAGAATAAGAGATGAATATAGAGATGAGAATAGAGAGAAGTATATGTAAGTAAATAGATAATATATATATATAGATATCGATAAGATATAGTATATTAATTCTTAGTTAATAACAAAATATTGACTTAAGAGTAGAGAGAGTTTAATGTTCAGACAAACATTTAATATTAAATATAATTTACCTTAATATGTTCAGAAAAATAACGTATAAATGCATAAAAGACCGATTATCCCAAGAACACATTATAATTAAATGTTACAACTCGAAAGTCGCTTTTCTAATATTGCTATAAAATAAATATTCAATACTAATTAATAAAGAAAAAACAACAACATCAGAATATAAATAATAATATATATATATATATATATATAATATATATATAATATTAATATATTATATATTAATATATATATATTAAATATATATAATATTTATTATAGTATATATATATATATATAAATAATTATTATTAATTATATTATATATAAAATATTATATATATATATATAATAATATAATATATATATATATATATATATACTATTATATAAGGGGGGAGGTAAATAATATATGTATTATATATATAATATGTTAATTAAATAAAATTATAATAATAATTACAATAATAAATAATATATATAGATATATATGATAATTTATATTTATATATAATTATTATCAGATTATAATGATGTAATAATTTTTGATAAGAAGTTTCTATAGAAAAACCATTATATTCCCTTATAATGTCATGGCTATTATATATATGTAAATATATATAATAAATGAATAATAATAATAATATAATAATAATAAAATGATAATAATGAATTAAATATATAATAATAATTATATAATATATAAATTAATAATAATAAAATATATTATATAATGATAATTATATAATAATAATAATAATTAATAATTAAATATATAATAAATAATAAAATAATTAATGAATATAATATATATTAAATAATAATATAATAATAATAATAATAATAATAAAATATAAATATAAAATTAATTTTATAATATAATCAATAAAAATATAATAAATAATAAATAAAATAATAATAAGAATTATAATTAATAATTAAAATAATAATAATAATTAATACATAAATAATAATATATAAAATAATTATAATATAATAAATATTAATAATATATATAATTATAAA
Organism: Trachelipus rathkii; assembly: GCA_015478945.1. Taxonomy (NCBI): domain Eukaryota; kingdom Metazoa; phylum Arthropoda; class Malacostraca; order Isopoda; family Trachelipodidae; genus Trachelipus; species Trachelipus rathkii. The sequence goes on along the minus strand of JABUQX010063450.1, from coordinate 16,753 downwards.
GATAATAAATTAATTATATAATAATATAATAATAATAATAAGAATAATAATTAATAATAATAATAAAAAAAACAACAAAATACAGGCCTATATCACAGTATAATAACAGTAACAAAATTTTTATTATATTCAACGTGGATTATTTGGCTTCCCAACAATTAATACATATACACACCATCAAACAATAAAAACAACAAACAACATAAACAAAACATGACAAAACAATACAAAACATACATACACATAATCTAATACTTAACAAAACAGTAACTACTTAATTAAACAACATAATCAAATTTACATATAAAACACAAATTAACAATAACATATTAGTACAACTAACTTAAAATATACAAAATAAAATACAAACTATATATAACTAAAAAATATATAGAAATCACTAAACATATAGAAATTAAAAAAACGATACTCAATCAAATTTATAACAAAGATATCGTCAACTAAAAATCAAAATAAGACCAACAATAAACCTAATATAAAAATATAATAAACTAACATAAACAACTAATAAACAATAATATATCTAATCGTAAATAATAATCATTAATGAACCACGCAATAGATTGAGAAAATATTCCGATGATAATAGACCATTAAAGGAGGCCTCCTAAACATGATAGATGCCATGGAAACAGATAGCCGATGATACCAGCCTAGGATCACAACCTGAGGCCAGACTGGATACCGGTCCGAGGATCCGAAGCCGAATACGATCAGAGTCGTATAACCGAATTAATCCGAAGCCGGCCAAAGTTAAACCTGGGCCAGGAGTCGGGCCGGAAAGCCGGCCAATGATATCATAGCTTAAAAAATAAAAAGGTAGTCAAAAATATTAAAACTTTGAAAAACAAACACAACTATTAGTGCATTAAAATTAAATAATAATTCAATTATTTAATAATAATAAATTAAAAAAATACATTAATAAAATAATTCAAAAATTAAATATATGATTAAAAGAAAATCTGTGTAGCCAAAAAATAGATGAATTAATCCTAGAAAAAATTTATTAGTAATCTTATATATGAGTATATATATAGTATATAGTATATATAATAATACTAAATATATAATAATTTATATAATATAATATTATTTAAAATTATAAAATATTATTATAATATAATATTAATATAATTATATAAAAAATAATATATAATATATTATTTATTATATAGTAAAAAATACACACTAATAAAAATTATAATTTAAGTAAATGGGGATAATAATAGGTTTCATAAATAGCACATTAAATTTTTTAATATACTATTTTATAATTTGACAAATACATCTTTCTTAATAATATTATTAATATAATATTATAATTAATTATCTATATATATAAATTATATAATAATATTAATAAAAAAAATATTGAATTCATATCAAATGTAGATCAGTATATTTGACGTATTTGTATTAATGATAAGCAGCTTATTATAAAGTATTATATAAATAAAAATTTAATATATAAAAATGAAGAATCTACTTTTCATAGTATAATTTAAACTGATATAAATAAAATGATCTTGAAGTCTCTCTTGATTACTTTTTAAGTATTAATTTAAAGTTTTACTGTCACTTTTTTTTTTGGGGTACTCAAATAGTAATCACACAAAATTTAAAAACATTTAAATTGATACATCATTTTTTTTAAATTAAAAAAATTATATATAAGATAAAACCAATTTTTTTCGTAACCAATTTATAAGAAATATATTATGTTCCGATTAGCTAATCTCAATCATGATAAGGGATGGAGATTTCTTATAGTATAAATACAGAGATTTCTAAGAAGATTCCATAACTCTGGACAACTTAATCGTGAATAAGAACTGCGACTATTCCAAAATTCAGAACTAATTGAATTGGGGTTTATAATAAGCCCATAACCACTAACAATCCTCTATAAATGCTAACAATCTAGTTCTCACATCACTTAAATGCCAAAAAAACATTCCATATTCTTCAACCTTGGTAATAAAACGGTTTCTTCTGTTTTCCTGTCTAATATCTTAAACCATTCATATTCTCTCTCATTACAACACTAATCTCTTCAAATATCTCGTGATGATCTATAGAATAACCTATACATCTTCGCCTCCATTCCGATATATGGGATCCTTACCCACTGTCTCCCATACGTGTTTTAAATACAATTATATAAAATTAACAGAATTTTCCCATATTCTACTTTCTGATAATGAACGACAATACCTAATATATAGATTTAAATATGTAATGAAACAGGATATAAATTTATTCAGAATCACCACACTCTAATTATTGTCCTAAAAACTTATATTAAACCTTATTCGTCAATATTTTCAGCAAATGAATTGCAAGCCCGTTCAACAATACAACATCTATCCCCTTCCTCTAAACTCTTTAATCACAAAATGTAAAGTTAACTATCACATGGATATGTTGACTATATATATTTTAAATACAACATTCCCCACCAAACTTATATACATTATGCTATCTAAACATCCTCCCCACAACACAAAAATAGCCTATCCCATCTTCTGATTCTAAGGCTATTCTAATAAAGCTACCCCCCTCTTTCTAGCACAACGAAACAAAATTACATCCACCTAATACTTTCAAAACATCACTATTACGATACTAGTTTTTAAACAAAGGCAGTTAACAAAAGGCAAAACAAATACTATAAAGCACCTTTTCCCCCGAAAAAGATTAGTAGATCTTATTTTTATCAATTTCTGAATGACCATGATATATGATAAAACAAATAGACCCCGAAGTACTCTATTACATATCAAATAAAAAGAGGAAGAAATAGCTGACTACAGTTCCATAACCGCTGTTATATAACATCCCCAAAGGTAAATCTGAGTCGTGCATATAATACTGCAATAAAACTTATAAGTAATACTCAAATTGCACAGAAGAAAAAAGAAATCAACAAATATAGCCTGAAAACAAGGAACATCATAAATTCACTCGTAACAAAATCAATATCTAACTATACAGGCCACAAATCTCTAATTATCATACAATATAAAGATCGACACAGAAATACAAATTAAAAGAAAAACAAACATGCTGAATATGATGTCTCCTGTCAAATCCTTCCCTCGACAGTTATATATATTAACGACTAAAAGAATCAAATCGGTTAAGTTAAATTATACATATTTTTTAGACATTTCAATGGAAACAAAATTAATCAAATAAAATTATCAACAAAACCTATAAAAAATAGGCAGTAACAACTGAAACACACTAACTGTATAAAAATAAAAGAATTCCCAGTCCATTAGCCTTGCAAAGTGTCTCGCGATATCTGGACGAATCCAGTTGTAGCGCTATATCAGTCATATATTAACAATAATAGCTATACCTTTAGAATTTATTCATTAAAAAAAAATAGTTGGTTCTAAACTTAGAATTCACCGAGAAATTAACAATAAAAAGAACGTTATCAATGAATGAAGTAAACTTACTCAAGAAATATAACAATGTCCTGAGCAGAGATAAAAAATATAAGATAATATTATTTAACTTACATATATACCTATAATTATAATAATATAACATATATAATATAAATATAATTCACATAAAATAACCTAATATATAACTATATATACTAATTATTAATAATCATAATATACTCATCAAAGTAACATTACATAGAACTGCATATTTTATAATACATTAATATTAATGGTATTTATTGAAGATATAAATATCAGAAGTATCCAAATATATATCCCAAATAAGTTATAAATGTAATATATATAATATAGTAAAATTAATTATTATTAAATCATTTTGTAGAAAAAATAATACATCATAACTCGTTATTAGTTTTGGATAAATTTCTCCTAATTTCAATTAAATAAATTAAAATTGTAAAAAAAATCAATGACAAATTTGTATATTTTATAAGAAATTTATACATAACTTGATTCAATAAACATTAAAAATCTTAACGATATAATATACAACTAGTTATCACTCTGTCTCTTTCTTCATTTCAAATAGTTTGATTTTATTTAACTCTTAAAAAATTAATATAATATTGTAAGCGGAGTTAATTTATCAAATTCATAATAATTAACCATAAATAAAAGTATACAAATTTATTATTAATAATTAGGAGTTACATATTGTGGCATCAATTTTATAAATAATTAACTGATCGATTAAATTAGTAATAACATATATTTTTATTCTGTATATGATTTAAACCCTCGATTATATTAATTGTAATTACACATTAATCTCCCGATAGAAAAAAACCCCATTTTTCCTAGAGTTGGCCTGACCTCACGTCAAAAAGGAATAATGATATATCCGTGTTATTTCACCGGTCCGACTGCTCTAAATATCTACGGTACTCGGTATCAACCGCAGTATCACTGATACTAGCCGTTACCACTGAGTACCGAACCATGATACTCCGTCCGGACCTTTCACCAACCTGATCTTATACTCTAACCTTTCATACTCTATTAACTACTTTAATAGATTAAGAATATTTATATTTATATTTAATAGTAGTGAATGCATATATAATATAAATATGGTTATAATAGATATATAGAGCTAGTACCCCTAGTATTATGTCGCCATACGGTTATTATACCTTAAACAATAGCGCCTATATATCTAGATGACTAATTATAGACAATATCACCTATAGCGTTAATATATATTATCAATCTATAGCCTACTAGATAATATCATTATCCCTATATAATCAATACCCCTTCACATAATATCATAAATATATAGATTTGTATATATTAAATATAATTTAAAATATTTAAATAAAATTTTTATTTATAATTATATATTTATTATATATATATATCATAACTTTAATATATATATTAAATATATATATTATATAAAGTATAAATATAATTAATATATATATATATAATATTTAATAAAATATATATATATATAAATATATATAAAATATGATATACTTATTATATATAAACTCTTAAGGCTAATCACCTCAATCAAACAATAATATAACGAAAAGAAACTACTATAGGATTAATGTTTAGTAATTATTGAACATTATTTAATTATTATAATACATTAATAATAAAAATAGCTTTTGAATAAACACTGGACCAATACATTACTTCTCGATGTCCTCAAAAACGTGGTTTGAGTTTGGTAAATATTTGTCAATAAAAAGTTAATTTACAAAAAAACAACCATTTTATTACTTATTTTCATCTATTTCTAATACACAGTAACGTACAAGACTAGTAACGCACAATAAATTTTATAAAAAAGATCCATAAAAAAAGAATTAAGCTGTTATGTCAATCATTGAGAGAGAGAGAGATTAAATTATAATTCAAGAAGGATATGAAGAGATGAAATAAAGAGAGATAGAGATTAGATGTGACATAAGTGTGAAGAATATTTTCTAGATAGATAGATGAAAAGAGAAATAATGAAATGACCCTTACAATAAACGGGGTGAATAAGTAAATAATTAAAAAACAATTTATTACAACTATAATTAAATGTCCAAGAAGTTTCAAGTTTTTAATTCATAAATAGAAATTACAATAGAATAGTGAGATACTCGAAAATATTTTAGATTTTAATCTATCTCGCAAAACTTATATCGAATTACAGACACTGAAAGTATTAGTTATAGTTTTAAACTTTTAGAGTAATATCAAAACTTAAATTAAATATTATTTAAATATTGATAAAAAAGTAAACAAATGTTTATTTATTTATTTCAAAATTATCAACATTTTTATACTAAAAGCACATTTTTACATATGTACAATATATAAAACTATATAATATAATATATAATATATATGATATAGATTATATTAATATATTACTAGACTTTGTTGTTTAATTTTTTTCATCTCTGTAAATATAAATTATAATATTAATATAATTATATGTTAAAATATAATATAATATAAATAATATTAAAATATTAATAATATATATTAGTTTTTAATAAAAAATTAATATATATATGGTGAGATATAATATTATAATATTAAATAGAACATTTAATACATATAAATATTATATAAAGATAAATATTATATAAAATATATATAAAATACATTATATTATCATATAATAATAGAAATATATATATCTCGTCCACATATATATTATTAATTATTCCTTAATTATATTTATATATTTATAATCTATATTCATAAAGCTTAGCTCACAATACTGATTAATATTATATGAGATAAATAATATTGAGAAAATAATTACATTATAGAATTAAAATTAAATGAATAAATTAACTATTTGCTTCTAATGAATTAGATATAAATAAAGATAAGATAATTCGATGATAAATTAATTTTTTTAATTACAGGTGATAAAATAAACATGAGTATATTTGTATTATTTATAGCTTAAAAGAATGGGGAAAAAAAAATATCAATTGTTAAGATAATTATTTTGATTATTATTTTCATGTTATTGTAGGATTAATAAGATGTGAATATTGTTTTTGTATTGATAAATAAATGCAGAAAAATATTTTTTTTTTCAATGTTAATAAGTACAATAAATGAACATAATTTTTTAAAAGTGATAATTAAATGAATTAAATTATTATTTCAGAAAAAATGAGAGATGAAAAATTTTTTACATTTTGAAAATAAAAATAAAATATTATTAAGATATAAGAATGATATTTATTATTAATTAAGCAATAATCATATATATCATATAAATATTTTATATCTGCTACCTCAGGTTTTTTAACAAATCTGGATAAATATAATGTTGCACACAGAATTTGAAAAGATATCTGCCTCATGAATCCTTTTATTAGCTTAATTATACTTTATCATCAAAAATACGACTAGCAAAAAAGCTAATTAATGAATAAATTCCGAAAAAAATATAAGATCAACACAAACACAAACCGATCGTACACACATCGAGTACACCCAGTTCCAGAAACTTAATATACAACCTAACCAAGCTGAGATAATAACCAAACCTCATTACAGTAAATATAGCTACAACCTACATCAACATCTCTCACCACATATTGCCCTACCTGAAACCTTTATTCCACACTAGCTAATCCTTAAATGATTTATAACTTATACATTAGACAATTCACCTATATATTAATAATAATGGCCTGTCACTCACTTAACCTTCTTAGATTACCATGAATTCAAATCACCACTCTCACAGAATACCTAGAGACTTAGAGACACATAACCTAATAATATATCTCCGATCTTACCATCCTACTCTTGCTTGACCTATTGACCATCCAACCTCTTGCGCCTTACCTTGGACTTGCCTTACCTTGACTGACCTTATACTATTGACTATTCAACTTGCAACCTTTTTTGACCTGACATTATTTATTTACCTAACCTTTTTTGACCTGACACTTTTGACTGACCTAAATTATTTTAAACTCTATTGACCTTTATATATTATATTCTTTGAACTTTTTGCGTACCTTTTAAAAATTATCTGGTCCACCTCAGTATTTTTTAAGCAATCCCTAATTTTTTATAACCCTAAGTTTTGCAACCCTAATTATTGCACCTCTATTCGTAATGAAAGAGTTCATCTAAAACTTTAGTAGCAACAAACCGTAAAATACTAAATTACTCCACACTAAATTAATAACGCATACCCCTAATTCTTTTCGACCTCTGAGCCATTTATATTTCCCACGTATAATTCTTTGATGCTTCATTTAGTACGGCTTAGTTATGATATATATAATATTAGATATATATATATACTATTTATACTATATAATAAATATAATATTATAAATAGCCCTTTTTGAGTATCTTAACCAATATTTTGAATACATATAAATTATTAGTCCATACCTACATATATTAAATATTATATAAATATCTATACTACCTATCACATTGCCATGCCAGGTCATTTTGTAACCCACCAATATTAATTTTCACGCTAGCCTAAAGCCTTACTCTTAATTTAATTTGACTATTATTGCATAGCACTACACTACTCATGTCAGACCCAGCCTGTATATATATAAAAAATCCTTAGCTTACAAACCTTAACTAAACCCATCAGAACCACCCCAACCTACTATCCAATAAGTAACTTCAACCTCTTGTAGCTAATCTGTACTGACTTAAAATGAGCAGTATATAAGTACACTATTGATCACTTTATTCGATCTAGTGTCCTAAACTATTGTACCAATACACTTACACATCCACACTAACACAACACACACACACACATAAACACATAACTATCAACACACACTCATCAACACTACACACTCTTAGTATATATCAATTACACATTCACACTATCATGAACCAACTTACACTCATATTCCACAAAATATAACTTACACTTACATATACAACTTACTCACGCGTTCAAAACACACTACTCAACCCTTAGCTTCCATGAAAGTCAAATTTATGACCACCTAATAATGTATAGCCACATACCATTAAATCTTATACTATGCATCCCTAAATTTATTACTATATAAGATAAATGTACAATCTTCCTATTAATGATATTCTACTGTAAAACCTAAATTTTCATACCCAAAGTTAATTCTAGTACTAAACCCCTTTTTATCTACGGATACCCAAATTAATACTATTTACACACACATACAACTAACTATACACTAGAATATATTACTAATTACAAATCACCACATATTACTTTACAAATCACACAGACATACTTTACTAAATCACTCAGCAGATTAACACACACCCAACCATCTATTTTAACTTATAAACACATTACTACATTAATATATATATCTGATAATACAATATACATTTCTATCTAATATTCATAACCTATTATTAACCAACAAAATCATACTATACTAGCATAACACTATTACACTATATACATCACATTCAGTGAAAGGGGGATAGCACTAATCTCCATACTTCAAAATGATAATGTGACCATATAACACTCCTCAAAGAAGCAACATTTAATTACACTATTCACTATATTCAACACCCAACACTATCACATAAGCATGAACATAACTTATATACTATATCCATATCTACTCTACGACTAAACACTCATCATATATTCATCTATCTTAAAGCACAACCAATAACTAACTCTTATGATTAGCTGCATAATCAAAACTATCTCTCTCATCCTACCCGACATTAATCCTCAGCAGCATTTACAATCTCCTCCACAACCACCTGATCTCTGCTATAGCAAAAATCCTCAACTTTAATGCCTCAACTATACTTATGAAATTAGTCCAAATTATCACATGAAATTGACCTAATATGAATTAAGGAACTTAATAATACCTGATCTAATATTATATGATGATAATAATTATTCATAATTTATGTATTAATATAATCCATCAATTAAATAAGAACATCACTACACATTAAAAAAATCAAATAATTAATAATGCAAATCCCTTAGTATCTGTCCATCACAAATAAGATTAAAAGTGGAGATTGCCAGGCACGTAAAACATCAATAAAACGTCACAAACACCGCAGATGCTCACCGTCTCACAATGCAAATCCCTACACCGCCTTGACGAGCGCCCGCAGCAGAATATTTCCTGTAACCCGCCTACCGACCGCCGAGCTGCCACACCAGCGCAGAGTATTCCCTAAACACGCCGCCGCTGGGCATTCCTGCAAAACCACCACACATATGTTATACACGATCCGAAACGCGAGCTCTCGAAGATAGATGCTAAAAATACAGAATAAAAGCACTATCAAGAATCATAGCTATTTACCTTCTATACGAAAGTAAAAACGATTCAATAATATATGTTCTATAAGAAATGGTATACTTGAGTCCATTCTATTGAAAGGCACAATATTCAAATTGTACGAATAATTTAATGAAAAGAATACAGCGAGGGTAGACATTAAAACATAACTCCTCTATAAAGCAGATAAAGCAGGAACCTCCTATAAAACCTATAAAAAACGAAAATAAGATACATATGGGTTTAAAAATACTAACACCTTAAAATTATATCCTAAATTCTATACTTATCTACCACAACATCCTACTTACAATTCTTTCATACTCTATGGCCATTATTCCGCACACTTTAACCACCTACTCATATACAACTGTAAACTTCGAAATTACTGCCTTAAAACTTCTCATAACACTATCGAACTTATACTTTCTCCTTTACAGACTTAACTTTAATGCTACTGATTTATTCAATCAAAAAACTACCGTTTATATTAACCATTATGTATTTCTATACTATTTTTCTATATTTTTAGATTGTAAAAACTTAGAAATAATGTTATTAGATTCTTTAGTATTATTACAAATTCAATAAAAGATTAAAATCTTGATCTCTTAAGTTATTTTCGAGGTATATATACTAACACCAACACACCAACAACGAATATTCGTAATATATAACATTGTATTATTATATATTCAATTTAAATTCAAATTATTATAATTGTAAAACTGTACTTTTGACTGCACTTATACGGAAAATATAAATTAAACTCAATCATAGATTATTTGGAGAAAAAGAGCCTGTGATAGTACATTGACTGGCTTCAAATTAATTAATCACCGCTTATCATCACTTAGACTGAACTTACAACATGAAATTTGGAATAATATCCTTTAAAATCTATATTAAAATATTAAAAGTAAATAGACAGCGTTTTAGTGAACATCAAACCCCATGCTAAATCTAGGTGAAAAAGCTTTTGTATGCGTTATTATAATATATATCAATAAAATTAAAGACAAATATGATAAAGATAATTCATAATTCATGAATTGCATATCACACATTAACTACGTCCAGGCGAAAATAGACAAGTCACCACATATATATTATTTTCAATATTAGTAGCAATAATCACGAGAATTGAATTGGGGATAATCAAAAAGCAAGGAGCGCTTCACGAGTTTAATCCCAAACCCATCTAAACATCTCCTGTCTTTTGTAATTCATAAACCTACCAAATATTTTCATCAAATCTAATAATGCTAAGGTTTTCTTTAAACACCTACAGCGTTATTACTGCTTTGGCCAAGAAAATCTCATGGAGTCAAAAATATGTCATGGCAACTCAAATTTTCACTTCTCAAAGGAAAGATTGCTTAAATCGAATATATTACAAGTTCCTCAGAGGTTTCCACTCAGAGTTTGCTGTCTTTAAGAAATGAGCCAGAAGTACACATACTTCAGAGCGCCTTTCTATTTCATCGCCGGGACGTACTATACAACTGTTGCTCTTCCATTAGATGTGCATATAAAAACTAGATAAAATTAAAAATACAAACAAGATAAAAAAGAAATGCTCTATGCAAACTTCTTAGACCCCTAATATAAATAAAAATTATATTTTATAAGTAATGGTTTACTCAATTATAATGATATAAGAATATTAATTAGATAAAATTACTAATATATATATATAATATATAAAGTAACTTCATTTAAAACTTTAATACATATAAAAGGATACTTTACTTATTGCATTGTCAGGAGTATGTTTAATCCCTACATTGAGGACAACTAGACTACAAAACACTTTTTAATTTGTTAAAGTAGTTACTGTGGCAACTAAAATAAAAAAGAATTACTTACCTCCATTAATACTTCTACTTGATATAAAAGGTGAGTGTAACTGTTCTCCGATATCTAATGGGTTTTGTCCACCTACGTAATAAGATTCTTACTTCTATACATATATATAAATTATGAACAGTATACATTAGCGATATAAGAGAAAAGGATTGAAAGTTATCAATAATACTGCTACATTTCTAGATAGAAAAATTTCCTCAGTATTTTTCAATTCATTACACAAATCCTAATATCCAGTTATTGCCCCACCTATGCAGATAAAAAAATCGCCTCACTAATACACAGAATGTAATCAAATCTTCACTACACACCCCTATAGCAATATACACCCTATAATAGCAATTTATTCTAAGTACATCCTCTACACGCACGATCTAGCATACAACATATGCACCAACAGAATCTCTAATATATTTAGATGATAATATCGATTTCATATGCTCTCTATTACAGGCAACACATCTACCTACAATACTTAGTGTATGATCTATATCTTATGAAACTAATAATAACTTCAAAATAATAATAATAATATTAAGTAAAACTCAACTAATTTAATCATCAGAAATTAAACGAATAATGAATAAAGTACACATTTATATTTAATATCATACCAATATGAACCATACAAAATATAGATTAGTAATACTTATAAAGACTTATGTAACTATAACATCCAACCATTACTATACACCACCTAACCGATAAATATATTAATATCCTAATTAAAGGTAAAACTTAAAGTAAAAATAAATGAAATAAATATTAAATATACCAAATAAATATTAAATATACCATTCTTTTTGAACACTTTGGTTAGAATAACTTATTAATTAATAAGATTTTAAAAGACCAATATATACTTATTTATGACATGAATCTATAGAATAATCATAAATTAATGGGAGATTTATAAATTAAGATATAAATGAGCTCATAAATAAATTGGGAATGATAACTTATCTACCTCATAACATAGTATGGAATGAAAATAAATACCGTAAAATGAGATAAATATATCAAACACAAAACTTCAATCTATTAATTTATCCCGAAGTTAAATCTAAATACAAATCCGATTAGCAGACTAATAAAAATATTCCCCTACGTCAAACCTGATTCAAGGTCCCACTCAGCTAAATATTTACTATCCAATCAATTAATAAATTTAAAATCATCATTACCAGTATCGACTAAGAAAAAACACCTTACTATAAATATAATATGGCTATAAGTGTATAAAATAAATCGTTAATTATATATAATCTAATATATATATTTAGTTAATGTTTATGTATAAATAAAATGTTATTTAATAAACTATGGGATACTTCTTTCCCTATATTATTTACTGAATACCTATAATACTAATCACATTTTGTATACAATAATCATATATAATATATATATATAATATATATATTAAATATATATATAAATAATATAATTATAATTATTATATATATCATAATATATATAATTTAATATATTAACTAATATATAATATTATATATAATATTATATTAATATATATTAATATAAATAACTGATAACACGATTAGTTCAGTTCAAACAACAGGATCAAATATATATATAGTTTAATAATAGTCATTACTTCCAATCTGACGGACCAATATGTTTTAAGGGAGTTAATCACTTAAATAAAGTGTTACTTTATAAATAGTTTTAGCCTAAAATATAAAAAAAAAGGAGTTATTAAAATAGACAAATGTTTAACTTACAATCTTACATCAAACATTAATAACTCTAATAAGATCAAATAAAATAATTACTACTATACGACACACAACAACATAATCTCAGCAATACCAAATCATATTTATCAATAGATAATAATCTAATCGACAAAGATAAAAATAACAAACTCTTTAATAAATGGGAAGTTTCAAAATATACTTGTTACAATTATACTATATATATACTCTATATACTTTATACCAAAGAATAAAAAAAATAAAAATCACTACAGTTACCATGCATATATATATATATAATATAAGTACTTTAATTATAAGTAATCATATTATAAAAATAGAGATATAAAAACACCTATAAATCAATTTATAGACAACACCATATCAATAGTAATTAAATATACAATAAGTGAGACTAAAGCAGTTTTTCACAGATAAAATACTCTAGACAGGATATATTATCTTATATAAGGATTATATTAAACTATATAATTTATATCAATAACATATTTACACTATATAAACTAAATGTCACGTATATATACAATAAGGATCAAACGAGACCTAAATTACCTTAATTAACTATACATTAAAAAACTGCATACTAAAATATTATACTAAAATGAAACTTAAAATATATTATTATACTGACATCTGCTATTAATTCTTATAATCAATATTATATATATTAATAATCATATTATACCATAAACAAATATAAAACTTCAACTACTAACAGATTATCATATAAACTATATAAATACATATTATCATCATATGATAGAATAAAATAAATCCAAATCAAAATATATCATAATAAAGGTAAACATTAAGTAATATTTCCGATAAACAGAATAAAATAAGTTTAGTAAAAAATGTAATTGAGAATCCTAACTACGAGAATTTTAAAGTCCAACAAAATATCCTATCACATTCACAGTATCGTACCCAATATTTAACTAACTAGATATTATCTTAAAAAAAAGAAATATAAATAAAAATTAATAAGCAGAATTTTATCTAATAAACAATTAAATACAAAAAGTAAGTCAATCCTGGATAAATCATATACATCACCAAAAAATAATTAAAAAAAATAAAATTTATTATCACTAGCCAAGATTTGAAAAGATACACACACACACATATCGAGTTAGCTGTAAAGAAATCCTGGCCAAGGGATAAACAACACTATATTAAAGCATACTTAGTTAAGAATCTACTGAATCTACTGGCCCTATACTATTATTTACAATCGATATATTTGCAAAGTGAAAAGTCCACCCATAATTTATACCCAAAAACTTATCCCAAATTTTCACACAAGTCCTTCGCGTTGATAACTTCAATATAAAAACACACTCAATCGCATAACACCTCTTCGTCTACCATGAATCCTAATACAACTTGGATATACAAGCTCAATACGAAAGTAGATTATGTGAAATGATAGTAAACCACCATCATAATCATTATCAAATATTACCTCTACTTAGCACTAATCTTAAATCAATAAGAACATAGAATTCATCTTCTCGTCTACTCTCATACTCTCCTCTCGAACTATTGATAACCTATATTACAAGTCTGAACAATTATCCGTCGCTCATCTGTGTCCTACTCGTCCTAGGTCATTCGTACAAACAAAGATTACTCTTTCACACAATCACTCTCTCTCTCTCGGTATCTGCTCTATCTCTACTTAAGAGGCGGGCCCTCCAGTTAGTTCATTAAACGTTCTCTCTTTCCATCTTAAACAAAACACCCAAAATTCTATTCTAGGAGTATCACTGGACACCACATTATAACAGGTTAAAGCGACTATATATTATTCTTATATTTGTTTTATTTCTTCTTTGCTCAACCTATATCCTATACAACCAATAACTCACCACGACACATTACCTGTTTAAATTTCAATACGTTCTAAATACGCACAACAACTATCATATATCTCATGACATGTCCTTTTTACAATCACTCTCCTTTCGCGAATTCCCAGTATTTAGCGTCAATAAACAATTGATTACTAAGTATAACTGAGCTTATTGAACAAACATTCCCTATGAATTCTTCTTTATTATCCATTATTCTCCTGCGACTTGACCACTATTCAAGAGGCATCATATCGGGATATGTCGAGTATCTAATTAATTAATCTATTAACTCCATATATCTCCACCCCAATTCATACTATAGCTCTGTCCCCTAATCAAACATAACTACGTCTCCACCCTAATTCAACTATAGCTCCGTCTTTACCCCCCCCAACTCACCCAACACACATCCCGCAACATGCTCAATCATCCAAGGTATGCTCACTTTTTCTTTTTACTAGAACTATACTACTTATTACAACAACATATAGAAAAAATAAATATATCTAATATATAGAAGACCAATTCTGATGCTTCTTGTTTCAAAGTTACTTTTTATTCCACCCAATAGTCCAACCTCATATAAACCCATCTCATTACTACCTCTAATATTATAAAAATAATTATAGTTCCAGCCTATATATGCATATATAATAAAACTAATAGTAAGCCTCACCTATTTTACCTATACTATGCTTAAACACACCTTATATTATAGTGCAAATATCATTATATATAAAAGAAAACATATATATACTAAATAATTAAATAAAACAATATTAAATTGGAATATATAATAATATATACACGTGTCAGATACCTAGATTAGTATCTGCAAAAATTTCGCCAGTAACTAACACGCTTTGCCAAATTTATACTTCACTATAAAATTGAAAACTATATTAAAACCGGAAAAACAAGAAAAGAATCTAATATATAACAAAAAAGGCAGAATATATATATATATAATAAAGAATCTATAGTAGGAGCTAATTACAGTTTCTATATTTTACGCCTATATTCTTGATGATTGTATAAGAAAGAAATATTACAATTATTATATGAAACTTTAATGAGGACTGAGATATATGTCCTATATTAGACGTTGTAGGAAGTATCATGATTATGATTTTGTGGTCTTATATTTTTCTATTATTACACCCTAATCTTCTAATAGTTACTCAATTATTTATATACACACGTTATTTATAATTACTATCTATAAAAAAGCATATAAGAACAAGCTATCGCAACAACTTTATAATCACAAGATCAATATTCCCATCATGGCAGAAATAATACTATATACTTATACGCATAAAAAATAATATTATATAGTACTATATATCTAATATATATTAGTTTGGAGTATGTATTAAGTATATATATCTATAAAATCAGAGATTAAATATTATAGACAGAACAGCAAGTCGATAGAATACAATAATAATAATTGTTTCATAAAAATATTGTTGAACTATAACGCGGACAAAAACCTTTCTAATAATATA
>JABUQX010063449.1:57500-90259 GCA_015478945.1 Trachelipus rathkii | reverse complement strand
TATACCTTAGCAGATGAAATGGACAACAGCTCTCAAATGGAGCTCGATGCGATGACCCCCTCTTTTTCTAATATTTCCTGAGCTTCCGACAAAGGCGAATGAAAACTGTTCAACGGCAAACGCCGCAAGCCGAACTGGATCTGTTGGAGTCCCCATTTTTAACTTAAAATCGTCCAAAGCTCTCAATCACTCACGACGAATTACTGGCCAAAGTCTCCTATATCAGACCTTGTCAATCCCAACGAATCCAATATCGGAACCCATTATCGGCGACCCAACTCCTCTAAAAAGAGGAACACCTTCCCTTTCCTTTCCATGGAACAACTCATATCCCTTACAACATTTCTGAATCTGCTTGTTGGCAGATTACTAATTCCGCTCCCATTAATAAACGAGATTTTTGGTGCTCTTCCAATGACCAACCAAAACACAAAAGGTGATATGAACTCGGTGGAACTCAACTTATCTCGCATTCACGGTGAAGTACTCCCCCAAATAAAAATGAAAACTCCTTTCCAAAAGAAGCTGTCGTACAAAACAAATCTCTGTTGTATGACTTCTATCTTTTACCACCAGGATTTGTTGTTCCTCCTCGTCGAGATCCACGTCCAGCCTTTCCTCTTCATCTGAATCTTCCCTCCAATTGTCACATAAGACAATTGTCTCAAAAAGACATCATCATAATATTTATAAACATAACATGGTCAACTTTCTTCAATGGAATTGGTCGTGGCGTATTCTAGTTTTGAAGGAGACTTGATCAAACTAAAAACAATGTTACACAAATGCAACATGTTTGCAGGAATTCGATTATGTCATGTGGACTTCCTTCAACTGTCGAGAATATAAATCGCCGCTAACCTCTATAGAAAAAGAGGTGACAATGATAGGGAGGAGCAGGAATACTCATTCAAACAAATCTGTCCCCTATTCTTCCCAGTCCCTCTCCAAACTAAAACTTTGATTGCAGTGCAGCACGAATTCACTTGTCCACCAAACTTACTATCTGCTCTATCTACTTGGCCCAAGTAGTGAAGTTTTACTAAGGTTGACTTAGCTGACCTTTTTAAACGGCTCCCTACTCCGGTTGTTATACTAGAGACTTCAACCTCCGCCACCCCTTATGGGGCAACTCTGTCACTCGTCTAAGTCCAAAATCCTAATAGACCTCCTAACTTCCTTTTCCCTGGGATGCCTTAAACACAGGACTCCCTACATTATGAACGTTTAGATACACCCACTTCTTCTTGTATTGATATTTTCTTTTTGCTCCCATTCCCTTAAGGACGCTTTACCTGGTCCCGTTTTGATTATTATTCGGCAGTGACATTACCATATAGTTTAAATGAGCTGTTACCAGAAGCCCAATGCAAAAACCTAACTCCCGTTGGCGTTATGATCGAGCGGATGGGGCTTCTTTTTACCTGGCCAAAGCTATCAACTTCCCCCTTCAATAAACACGGTTTCCGGACTGTTGATGATGCCTTTCGCTTCTTCAAGCAAGTTGTGATCTCGGCAGCGGAAGCTTGACATCCGCAATCCTCCTCAGGAGGCGATCGGCCAACCCCTTTGGTGTTCCCTAAGAGTTCGCACAAGCCAACCGAGAGAAGAAGGAAACTCTACAGGCAATACAAAAGGGACCCGTACCACCCCAAACATGATTAATTTTAAAGTCAGCCATTAGTACAGATTGAATATTTAATTCTCCAAACGCGTTAATAAATTTTTTCGAAACTACATATCGACTGTTAACTCCTTCACAATTCCCCTTGCTTTAGTGGGGAAATTACATAGATAATATCCGTCGCTCCAAAACTCCACCCACAGTCCTGCGTATGGCCTGATATACTGACCGATTGCTGTTCCTGCTGCTTAGCGGATGCGTTAGGTTATAGTTTTGCTAGTCACTCGTAGTTCTTTCCGCTACCCTGGAGGCTTTTCAAAAAACTTGAAAATAAGTAATCATAGCCAAACTTTTCTAACAGCGAAAGGGTGAAGATTCATTACCTACAACCGTCATTTTACATCGAAGAGTATCAAACTGCATTGGCGAATATCAAAGACGGTGCTCTTGGTCCAGACATGATTTCGTACATCATGCTCCGTCATATCCATCCCTCAGCATCAGCATTTTTGCTGGATCTATATAACAGAATCTGGATCGAATCTTCTTTTCCATCTATTTGAACTACAGCTTTTGTGATTCCTATTCCCAAACCTGGCAAAGATCCGAAGTTGGCGGACAACCAAAGGCCAATTTCGCTGACTTGTCATTCCTGTAAATTAATGGAGAAAATGGTTTCTAGCCGCCTTCTCCCTGTTCTGGAGAGCCACAAAACTTTTTCAAACTTCCAGTTTGGTTTCCGCAAAAATCGTTCGACAGCGGACCCCTTGGTAAAACTAGACCACGACATCCGGGAAGCCTTCTCAACTGGTGGGATGGTTCTTGGTGTCTTTTTTGACCTAGAAAAAGCTTACGACACAACTTGGAGAACTGGGATTCTCCTTAAACTCCATTCGCTCGGTTTCCGCGCACAACTCCCTCTCTTCATCAAATGCCTCCTGTCAAACAGATCCACCCAGGTTCGGTGCTCTACTATTCTGTCACGCCACTTTACTCTGGATGAAGGCGTTCCGCAAGGTAGTGTTCTAAGTGTACTACTATTTGCTCTTGGATTTAATGATATCGTTACTTCTATCCCAGCGACTGTCAATTTTTCTCTCGTATGTCGATGACCTTGCGTGCCAGATTGTCTTTTCTCGAACGGCAACTTCAACTAGCTATTGAGAATATTTCACAATGGGGTAACTCCCATGGTTTCCATTTTTCTCCCACCAAAACCTCAGTAGTGCTTTTTAAGAAAAAAGGGAATCGAAGAACTTGCCACCTTCTTCCAGCGAACCTAACCTTATATGGTTCGCCCATTCCTGTTACTTCACAGGTCAAATTTCTAGGACTCATTCTAGATGACCACTTAACATATGCACCGTATATTAAACACCTGAAAACTACTTGTCATCTCGCCTCAAAATCTTGGGGTGCTGATCGCAAGTCCCTTTTACGCCTCTACATCGCCCTAATCCGATCGAAACTGGACTATGGCTGTGCAGTATATGGCCAGACCTCCACAACACTACTATACCTGTTAGATCCCATCCAAAATGAGGCCATCCGTATCTCCACCGGAGCCTTCCGATCGTCCCCCCGGGTGAGCCTTGAAGTTGAAGCCAATGTGATGCCACTCTCTCTTCGAAGGGAATACATCATGTGCACAAGTTATCTTCGTTTCAAACCCAAAACCATCTGCTCTGACACCGATTCTGCAGGAGGTACCACCAAAATCCTAATTACTTGCCATTTGCCCAAAATAACTGTTTCATAATATCCTAATTTTTCTTAACATCCCTTTGCAAAAGGTGGCGCCTTTCTTCTTAGACGAAGGTACACACTTGGCTATTTGCCCGCTCCCACCACTCGTGCTTGGCTCTCGAAAGATCTAGCGCATCCTGCTGCCTTGTTAAAAGCATCATTCCTGTCTCCTTCCGCAGTTCACGATGAATTTGCTCCAGTTTTACTGACGTCTACTAAACACGGCGGGCAGTTGTGGCGCATGCTGCTGTCTTTCCTGACCGCGCACAACCTCTCCCTCATGCTTCAATTTTTCCGCAGAATTAACGGCTATAATGTTGCCCTTTCTCAAATTCTAATCCTTAACCAAGATCACTCTTATATCATATATTCAAATTCGCTCAGCACACTACCAGCGCTTAAAACCCCTTATTCTAAAAACGCAATGTATCCGCTGTACAACAATTTTCTTCGGCTGCTCTCATGTCCGTATAGGAACAAATTATTTTATGTTGGACCCCTTCTCATGTAGGGGTAACTGGCAATGAAATTGCTGATAGAGAGGCCAAAACGGCCGCCTCCTCTCCTCGGAGTTCCAGGTACCTCCCAGATGCCATTCGACAAGGCCGCCTCCCATCAACTGATTACTATCTTGCTCTCCGACAAGGCTTTCGATCTTGTTGGCAAGAGTGCTGGACGAGTGATCAGAGTGGAGTGAACTTCAGGAAATATTTAAAGTCGAGCATTGGTGAATGGTCTT
Source organism: Trachelipus rathkii (assembly GCA_015478945.1). Taxonomy (NCBI): domain Eukaryota; kingdom Metazoa; phylum Arthropoda; class Malacostraca; order Isopoda; family Trachelipodidae; genus Trachelipus; species Trachelipus rathkii. The sequence goes on along the minus strand of JABUQX010063449.1, from coordinate 86,150 downwards.
CCTCCCACAAACGAAAGCGTTTATACGAGGTGATACTTGCACGCCTTCGTGTTGGCCACACCAATATCATTCACAGTCACTATATGTCACGGGACCCCTTCCCATTTGCAAATTTTGCTGTAGCCTTACTCCGCAATCTGTTCGCCATATCTTCATTGATTGTTCTCAGATGGACCCTATCCGCCGTCGTCATTTTCCTACTTTACGATCCATAACTCCTTCCAAAAGATTATCCCATATCTTATCCGAAGCAAAGTCCGTAGGTTGTCCTCCCTTTTTTTCCCACCACAGCCCCTTGGGCTATCTGGTGCCTCTTCCCGCATGGGTTTCAACTCACCTCGCATTTCTTCCCCAAGGATGAGGGTACAGGAGAAAAACTGGTCCTTTAGCTCCTCTTTGACCGGGCCGCCAAATGTAGGGAACCTGAGCCTCAGCTACCCACTGAGGAGGCTGTTCTCCACTTTGGTGTATAATCTCGGGCTTTACGTGTAGATATAAGGTGCCGTGTGGTCCACGAGGGGTAAACCGGCGTAGAGTCCCGGGAGTTCCTAGCCACATCCACCCTACGGTGTGGGGTCCAGGTGGTTGTGTGCGTCTTTGGCCTGCAACCTGTTGTGGGGGGAAGGATTACCCTTCCTTATGAAATATACGTCTTTCCACCCCATTCTGTTATTTACTTTTGTTTCATTTGTTTTATTGTTATAATTGCTCATCCATTGAGACGAAGTTTCTGGTTTCATTTTTATGGAAAAGTCTATTAAAGAAAACAGGTTACTAAATCAAGGAGAGCTTAATAACAACAATTACCATCCCTCGGGTTCCCAGCCTGACCCCACCTCGGTTCCTACAACTTTTAGACCAGTAGGTACTTCCGCTTTTCTTCCTTCTCCTACACCTGAGGGTCCTTTGTATAACTTCAGCGATTCGTCAACTGCTATGCCCCTAACACCCCAGGTACCAAATGTTCAGGGCAGTCCCGCAAAGGTGCCCCCGTCATAGTCGTTCTCACTCGTTTACTCCATATGCTGCTCCCCCTCCCCTCCGGAAATGCCAGCTGATACATCACTCCCTCCAAAGCTCTTATTGAACAAAGAACCATTCTTCTTAGCGATGCACTTGATGAAGCTTTAGAAGTTGAAGACCCTTCAGTCACATTAATGAGAAATGGGTCCCTTCTCGTTCAAGCTGCTAACCGGAATCAAAGTTCTATTTTGTCATCCTTAACGTCTCTCAGAAACATTCCTCTTATTTCTACTCCTGATGAAATAAGAAACATCTAAAGGCACTATTTATTCTTTTGAACAAAAAGACGAAGATACTGCTGTCATTTTAAGAAATCTCCAGCAGAAAAGATTTTCCGTCACAAACATTTATAGATTTCCCCCTCGTCGGGGGCCCGCCTGACACCCCAAATCCTCGTTTACTGCTGACCTTTAATACCCCTCATCCACCTACAAGGGTGAAAATATGGTTCACAAGTTACAGTGTTTGCACGTTAAGCTAGTAGCGACTGATATGTTAACAGCGCTCGTTTGGTTAACACTATAGTAAGTTTAAGTTGGATTTGGTTTGGCTACGATAGATTTATTACCATCGATTGATATGACAGAAACGTAAGTTAGCTTGGCTCTGATAAATAAGAATAAAAAGAAACGATTGAGAGTATGTTATCCAGGTGCCAGAGTGAGTGATATCGTGGATAGGATAGATAGAGAGATTGATTCTACAAATGTTGATTCAAATGTGATTGTGGCATGTGGGTACAAATGATATAGACATAGAAGGTCAGAAAATAGATATCAGATTATTAGGAGATTATTTTCAAAGTAAAAGGCTATTGGAAGAAGGTGCATGATTTCTGGGATTTTACCTAGGTTAGGTGGTCAGGAATGGGGGAGTAGGGCTTTATAGGTGTAAATGAAAGGGTTAGGAAATTACGTTTTTCAGAAAATATTAGGTTTTTGGATTTGTGGAGAGAATTTCTGGAAAGATCTTTTTTGCAGCAGATGGAGTCACTTGAGTCGTAAAGATGTTGGGCATTTCAGTACCAGTTTGGAGACTTGTTTAGCAAAAAACTAGGTAAAGTTGGGGGTGATGGGACAAATCTGGATACCGAATAATAGCAATGGTAACTGTAATAGTGGTGCCAATAAATAAAACTAGGTTGTACAGTTCCAAATAATGATGATAGCCAATAAAAAATAACTGGCATCTCGAAATAAAATGCTTTTACACAAAATGCGCATAGCCTTAGAAAAAAAAGATGAGCTGATTAGTTATACCATCAATGAGAATCAAGACATTATTTGCATAACTGAGGCAAGGGTTAATGAAGAATTATATGGAGACTCCTTTCAGGAATATGAAATAGATGGATATTCACTTTATTTATACCAGCGTAGAGGAAAGAAAGGTGGGGGTGTGGCGCTTTATATTAAAAGGGCAATATTCAATCTGTATAATGACTGACTTTAAAAAACTAATCATGAAATTGAATCGGTGTGGTTAATTATTCCTTATGTACAATAAAGAATAGGGACATTTATAGACCTCCTGGCCAGAGTCAAAAATTGACGCGGAAATTGTGAAAGAAAATTGAGACAGCATACCACAGTAAAAGAAAAAGGTAAAAGTTATTGATAATGGGTGATTTTAATTTCCTGCATTCAATGGGATTCCTGGCCTAATATTGGACCATTGTAGTTCTGTATTTATAAATTGTATACTAAATAACTTTTAAGCCAGATGGTCCATGACCACAAGACAGCGATGCATTTATTAGAACTATATATTAACTAACGATGAAAGTATGGTGGAATAGATTAGAGTTGAGGAGAATTAGGGACTTAGTGACCATAAATATAATTAGATTTAATATGAATTTGATTCTGGGCCCAAATGCAGATCTAATTAAGTAAAAACTTAGGATTTCCGGAAATGGCGATTTTTACCAAAGTCGAGACATGCTTAGGTATAAGCTGACTGATAAAGAGTTTAAGAAAAAACTTTTATCATGTGAGAACATTTTAAGCAAATTTTAATGAATATTCAGTCAGTATGTTTGTTAAATGAGTAGTTTAACCTCGATTTAGTGGTTGGCCAAAAGAGAAAACCGTTGTGGAATAGAGAAGGATAAGAGATAAAATCAACGAAAAGCAGTAGATGTTTTTTAATATATATGGTTGAAAGAAGGAACAGAAGGTAGGAAGAAACCGTGATAGAAAAAAACTTTAAGAACAAAACATCTTTAAAGAAAGGCGTAATTCAACATCAAAGACAAAGGAGACGGCAGAAATTAATTTACAAGGAATGGTAATATAAGGATCTGAAGAAGTTTTTCAAGCTTTATAAATTTAAAAGTAAAATAGGACAATTGGTCCAATTAATTGATGAAAATGTAGTGAGTCAGATAAGGAGTGGGTCACATTTTCAATTGGCTTATTGTGCTCTTGTTTACTGAGGAAAGATTAGATAACAGTTTGGAGACTAAATAGTTCTTGTATGCATGTAAACAAATAGACTTACAGAATTTGGAATTGACGTTAAAGGATATTAACGTTTACTAGACATATTGAATCCAATGAAACTGCAGGTCCTGATGGTATTTATGATAGAATTCTAATTTCTAAAGGAGGGTAGTACCAGCATTGCAAAAGGCACTGTATTTGATTTTTAAGCGATCTATAACTTTGGTGAGGTACCAGAACACTGGAAAACAGCATAATGTCTATTTATGAGAAAGGTAGTAAGGAAGATTTGGGAAATTATTAGGCCAGTTAGCTTAACATCTCTGGTTTAAAGGTTCTGGAAAAGTTATCGAAAGGTCATATAGAGAAATATTTAGAAGATAACAAGGTATTGTATGACTCCCAGCACGGTTTAGAAGGGTAGTCATGTCAGACGAAACCTTTTAGCATTTATGAAATACATTACTGGACTGTATTGACCGAGGAGATCCAGTTGATATATATTTATTAGACTTTAGCAAAGCTTTTAATAAGGTTCCCCAACTAAGCTGATGAAGAAGTTATGGCAATGTGGTATAGGTGGAGTGTACATGGTTGGATTAAAGAGTGGTTAGGCGAAAATTAGAAAACAGTTGAGTACACTAATGGCAAGAAGTTCATCATGGGAATAGTCCAAGAGTGGTGTGCCCACAGGGTTGAGTGCTTGGGCCACTATTGTTCCTCATATATATAAACTGATTCACACCACGAACTTAAATGAAAGGAAGTGTAGGATAGGATAGCAAAGTGGCTCAGGCTTGTTAGGAATAGTTGAAGTGATGGCATGCCAATAAAGATTACAAAACATGATCATGATAAATTCTTGGGTGGGCAAGATAAGTGGCAATGAATTTTATAGTAAAAAATGTTAAGGTTCCTCACCTAGGTTTCTCAAATAAAAGTTTTAACTACGATATGGATGGGGATTGGCTTAAGTTGTGGAATAGGATAAAGATTTCAGTAGATTATAAGCAGTAATTTGAAAGTAGCTAATCAGTGTTTGGAAGCAAGGAATAAAGCTAATAAGATGCTGGGCATAATAAATCGCAATGTTGTTTACAAGAGCAAGGAAGTAATAAGTAAACTGTATAATAGCTATGTTAGGCCAATAATAGAGTATTGTGCACAAGTTTGGGCACTTTATTTAAAAAAAGACTTCGATATGTATGCAGGAGAGTGCAACGTAGAGCAACAAGGATGATTCGTGTGAGGGTAAGAGCTATAGGAGAGGCTGAATGGAGTTAGGAATGTTTTCTGTAGGAAAGCGATTTCTCAATTAATGGGATACAAGTCTACAAAATTTTTACATCTATTGATAATACGGAGACCAATAAATTATTCATAGTAGAGAACGGACGGGAGACCAGGGGGCATAACAAGAAAAGTAAGAAAAAAACATGCTATCTTGATATAAGAAAGCATTCTTTCAGCAATAGGGTTGTTAAATTTTGTAATGCTTTTCCACAGAAGGTTGTTAATTGAGTGTGACTCGATTGCAACATTCAAGAAAGGGTTGGATAGGTATATGGATGGGTTGGGTATCATATAGTATATTTAGACGAAGCCAAATTGGCTGGTTTTTAGATACATTAGTTATTAATGTCATACTGCATGTGTGGCCATAACTTAGTTATTAGGTATGTGGATGGTTTGGGTATCATATATAATTTTCTTTTTGACTAAGCCAAATTGGTGGATTTTAATTACAGGAATTTGACAAGCCCTAGGGTGCTTTGTGGATTTGCATGAGAGCATGTTTGGTTAGTGGGTTGACTGGGACAGTCTCGATAGGTCCATGTGGCTTCTTACTGTCTCTATATTTCTAATGTTCTGATAAGATTAATTTAGGTTTTGCTAGATTACGTTATTTTAACAACTATTGAGTATTGATAGATTAACAGCATTTTTTAGAGTAGCACACATATTATGGTTAGCGCTAAGGTTAGTTGGGTTTGGTTTGGTAACGCTATAAACGAAAACAGAAAGCTTTGAATAAAATAACTATTTTAATGTAATTTATGTTAAATTAATCTTTAATTTGAATAAAGTAAAAATTTGGTTTTTATTCTGGGTTCGCAACTTCGCAATAATAGCTGCGTTTCCAGAAGCCCGACTGCAGCCCGGGCGGGCACACAGGCGCACATGCATCGTTCCAGAGCCCGTTTGCGCACTTCTACGTCACAGTCAGGTACCCGTTGTTAAATCCTCGATTTCGAGAATTAATAAACGGGCGGGCTGCGGAAGGATACTTTGTTTACAAACAAATTTCTTTACAAAACATGTGTCGGAAATGGCTTGCCAAAAGTCTTTTAATACTTTAGTTAACTTTTATATTAAGGATACTAAATATATCGTATCATTTCATAAAATAGATACATATAAGTATAAAAGTATTGTTTACAATTGTCAGCTGATCCGACGGGCACGCTCGGCCGTTTCCAGGTACTCGAATTTCCTGTTCTCTGATTGGTTAATGTAATTTTTTTCAATTCGAAGCGTTTCCGAGTCGATTTTGCACACGGGCTGCCTTCGGGCTTCTGGAAACCCAGCTAATGTTTTCAATATTTTAGACGCGGCTAGCCTTGGTTTAAATGTCTATCAACTCATTTTTTTTATGACGTCACAAAATTAGTTTTTTTTTTTTTTTTAAATATAACAAAATCCTTACTAAAATCACAGATTATTTATTATTAATAAAATTATATTAATACACTAAGCTAAAATGGTGAACAAGAAGTAACATGCAATATTTAGCAAGTAATATTTAACACTATTTATCAGATTTCGTTTATGTTTAATGGGTTTTAAGTGTAAAAAGCTATTTTCCACCTTTCATCATGATGTTTGGAAGTTGGAACTAATTAGAATAAATTTGGACTTCATATAAAGCCGTTATCGTTTTTGTCATTTGTGCTTATGCTCGATAAGAAATGCTCACCCAGCTTTAGCATGAATTTCGTGCATAAACGAACATTTGTTTATAAACATTTTGAATCAGCTGTTGTAATGGACCACATGGTTTTGTAATAAACAAATAAAAAAAATAAATGGTTTAGGTAATAGTTGAGCTTAACAGATTCTGACGAAATATCTATATTTTTTTCGGTAATTATGTTGCTAATGTGAGAAATCATTACCAACTTGTATTAAAGCTATAAACTTTTTATTTACAAAAATGGGGTAATTGTCTAGTATTGGTGACTCCAGTTCACTTACATAGTATATTAAAATTATAAACATTTCATTTACAAAAATGGTTTTAAAAAATTATTTGAAGTTTTTTTTTACGCATTTGAGTTTATTTTGAGTTAATATTTTCACTAAAAATATTATTATTAACGCTCTGAAAATCATAACAATTCGGCTTTTTTTCGTTCGTGTAGGGATAATGAATCACTGTTGAAATGCGTTTCAGATTATCGATATATCGATATTATTTTTTTTATAATCGATTTTTTCACTAATTTCGAGGAATCGATATTATAGACATATTACGTAAAAGTATCAAAGAAATAAAAAAATTTGTAAAACAATATTTGTGCGTAATATACAATAAAAAAAAAAAGTACGAATTAATATCACACATACGAAATTTTATCACAGCCCAGTAGCGGGCTATATATATATATATATATCATATATATATATATATATATATATATATATATATATATATACAGCCCAAGAGAAACAAGATATGAGCCCCCCAACGTCCACGACCACCCAGAAAAAAAGACTATATATACTCTACAATTATAAAGATTATATTATTATATATATCACATGAACCACACTTCGTCCGTACGGGGAACAGATGGTTGGAACGTTTTCCTACCCCGTAGGGGAGGGCGGAGGAACCCCCGCAACACCAACATACCAAAGAGCGGGGTTCGAGACCCTCCCCGGAGAGGGTGAAATAGTCCCTACCCTTGTCGTTCCCGGTAAGGCCGAGAGAGAGACCCCGACTCCTGCCCATCGGGGCGGTCTACCCTTGGGTACCATATTTTTTTTTTAGAACTAATTGGGTACCACCAAGTTGGACTAGACCGCCCCGATAGCGGAGTCTTGGGTCTCTCGGCCTTCCGCGGAAATGGGAACTAGGGTACGGCACAAATACAACTTCCCCCCCCACGATACTTCGTCTGTGTTGAGGAGTAAGCTCAGTCTCCGATGACCCCCGCTCTTTGCGGTGATGATGTGTCGCGGGGGTTCCTCCGCCCTCTCCTACGGCCTACGGGGTATGAAAACGTCCCCCCATCTGTTCCCCGTCGGCTCGAGCCCGATAAAAATTGTGTTGTACATACTATTATATATAGATATATAATATATTATATCCATATAACTTAAGTATAATATATATAATATAATCATAATATATATATATATATATAGACTCAATCGCCTCACGATCGGCATGAGTCGATCTAATACCGACTCACGCAGCTTGTTTCAACGTACTCGTAAAATTTTCCACTGGTCACAATAAATTTTGCCTATATATAATAATATATATATATAATATTATAAATTTATATTAACTCATATATATATATATATATATATATATATATATATATATATATATATATATATATTAGGGAAGGGCCGGATACCAGATAAAGAGGCCGATACCGATAGCCGATACTCTATATTTTTAAGGTGCCGATACCGTACGATACCGATACTTTAATTAACTATGAACACAATCAGTATATTAAGATAGAACATTTGGTGCCATGCTAGGCACACTCAAGGATTGCATTTTCCCTGCTACAAACAATACTTAGTCATTTATATTTCATATTTGGTGTTGCCCAAGTATATTTATTTATTTTATTAATTAAAATAGTACCTTTAAGAAATTTACCTCTAATCATCTGCACCGTAGATTTTGTTAACAAATATAGACAGTTTTTATTGTTTGTGTTATTTAAAAAAATATTCCATTTCCATTTTCAAGTCAATTAGTATTAACCGTTCTATGGCGTGCATACTATTCTATTTATGTTTTAAGCATCGATTTGCAATTACAGAAGATTCTTTTAACTTACGCTCAACAATATAAAAGAATCTAACACACATAATGAAAGAAGAGAAATCAATAATCAGGCCCCGAAAAGTTAAAAGTGACAAAAACAATCGCTCGTTTACTACAAGAACATGACATTAATAAATGGACCTCCTCTCTAGATAGATATCTTCAATACTTCAAATTCAAAATCAACAAATCTGGTGATGCAAACATACCATTAAGCTTTTCCACTAAGTAGTCGTGGCGAGAGACTCTCTCCCTTTTGGGGTGTTTACATTCTACCTACACGTGAGTAAATAGCGCTCTCTCTTACGAACTTCGATAGTGAAGTGAGTGCTGATAATTATTTGCCTGCAAGCACTGATAATATGAAAACTTGGGCCCATTTTCATGCCTCCGCATGAAAGGAATTCTCTTTCTGTTAGGCAGCATCTCATGTTTTTCGTAGAGCCTCATCCACTCCTTTCACAAGCGCCATGCAAATATCGAGAATTATCTTTGCTCCTTTGATGACTGTCTCTTGCTGAGTGTTTTAAAAATGAGGTTCCCTGGTGTGATTTCCTCAAATGATCAATGAATTTCCTCAAATGCAATTTCAGCATGAGAGATTTCCTCAAATGTTACAATTTAGATCTCAAAATCTCAGTCTTCAGTAGGTTTATTGCTGAAAAGCCACCATCGTCACTATCATAGCTGTTGCCCCCCCCCCCCCCCCCCCGCAACCCCCCCCCCCCCCCCCCCTGTGGGCTGTGCATTTTTGAGCAGATAAACCTACTGAAAATGCACGGATTTGGATATGTTCGTAAGAGAGCCTTTTAGATAGAGCTTCATGGCTGAAATTGCATTGAGATCTCATTCACCTTTATCAAAGGAATTCAAGGCACCAGGGAACCTCATTTTAAAAACTGAAGAGACAGTCATCAAATGTAGCAACAACGGAACTAAAATTTCAAAATTTCGCAGCGTCTGTGAAAAGAGAGATGCAGGGCCCTACGAAAACATAAGATGCTGCCTACAGAAGAGAATCCTTTCTGCGGAGCATGAAAAATAGGGCCGAAGGTGGTCTCCAGTTATTATCAGTGCCTTCTTGCAGTGCATGATATAGTATTGATCAGCATCTCCTTCATCAGTCGAAAGAGAGCGTATTTATAGTGTAGTTAGGAATGTAAACACACCCCAAAAAAGGAACAGTCTCTCGCAGATACTAGTGAAAGCTTAATGTTTTGCATCACAATTTTCGTGAATTTTTGAATTTGTAGTATGTGAGTGAGGGTATCCTATTCTTAAAGGGAGTATTTTTATCTATGTCATGTCTTGAGTAATTAACGTTTTTGTATTTAACTGTTTTCGGCTGATTAATTGATTTCTCTTCTTTCATTAGCGTTTTTATTCTTTTATTGTATAAGCTAGTTAAAGAATCTTCTTATAAATTGTAATCATTGTTAAAACATAAAATTTGCTAGGTAGCTAAACTTTTGTGTAATATTACTTGAAAAAAAATGGGTGAAATGGGAATATTTTGTTCATAAAGTAAACCACATTATACATAAAAAAAGTTATTAATATTAAAAGATAAAATTTATTATTGGCCTAAAGGTACTATTTTAATGGTATACCATACTAGGGAAGTATACTTGGGCAAAACCAAATATGAAATATAAATGACTAAGTTATTGTCGTATGTACAGATTAATTGCACTCTTTGAGTTTTATAAAATCATTTTTGTGTACTTTTATTACTGCTCGTAATCTATTACTATTAATTTAAAGTAATCAGGCCGTATCAAGGTAAATCCCACAGGAGTAATCCCGGCACCTAAAAATATCGTAGACCAAACATGGTTCACTACTCGGTACCTATCCGGGTATCGGCCTCCTGTTTTACCTCGCTTCGGTAATCCCTTAATATATATGTGATAACCATATAATATATACTATATATAACTAATTATGAACAAGTCAAATAACCACCCAAATACCCTATATAATTACAGTATTATAACTATATACTATATATATATCATAATATATATTATAGGGCAAAATTTATTGTGACCAGTGGAAAATTTTACGAGTACGTTGAAACAAGCTGCGTGAGTCGGTATTAGATCGACTCGTGCCAGATTTCGTGAGGCGGAGTGATTGAGTCTATATATATACGATATATATAATACCCAATACGTATATAAGGTCCATAAATATATCCACTCATATATAATATCATAGCATAGAGTATTATACGATATATATAGTAATAATATATATCACAGTCCATTAGTGGGCTCGAGCCGACGGGAAACAGATGGGGGGACGTTTTCAATACCCCATAGGGGGAGGGGCGGAGAAACCCCGGCGACACCCAAATACCAAAGAAGCCAGGGATAGGGTTCGAGCCGAGGGAACCCTCCCTTCGCAAACAGGGAGGGCGAAGTAGTCCCTATTCCAACCTCGTCATTCCCCGTGAATGCGAGAGACCCCAGACTCCTGCTATCGGGACGGAAAACTCACTTTACCTCTTGGGTACCCATTTAGTTTAGAAAAAAAAAATAAGATTCCGGTGATACCCCAAGGGTAGACCCGCCCCGAATGCAGGAGTCGGGAGTCTCGTGCGTGGTCCCCTTCGGGAACGAATCCGACAAGAGCTAGGACTATTCCCCCCCTCCGGGTGCTAGAATCTCCTCGCTTATACCCCGGCATGCTCCTTCGCTCATGGCTGACGGCTTTTCTGGCCGGGGTGCTAACCTCGGCCTCCCTCCCCTAACTTCGACCGTGGATAAATGGTGAGAGAGAGCGTTATACCCAACACACTCCATTGCTTCCCTCGTCGCTCCTCGAGCCCTCTAAATTGTCCGTAACATTTTCAGAATCTATATATAGCCTCACTACGATCAATCTTATGAAGAGCATGCCTATATATAACTAGGTTATGTATACATAGTAATAGGTATATATAGGTAATATATATAGTCACATCATATGACATTATTTTTGTTATATAAGGTATTATTATGAGTATCCCACATCATTCCCAATACCATTGTAATGCTTTAATTTTGAAACGAAAGTTAGTTATATATATATATATATATATATTATATATATATAAATATATATAATATATATATATATATATAATATATATACATATTAATATATATATATTATATAAATAATAATATATATATATATATTATATCATATATATATTAAGTATATTAATAATATTTATATATATATATATTATTATATATAATAATATAATATATATAATATTATATATAATATATATATATATTATATTAATAATATATATATATATATATATATTATATTATAATAATATATATATAATTAGAGAAGAGAGAGAGAGGAGAGAGAGAGAGAGAAGAGAAGATTGAGAGTTAATATATATATATTATTTATATATATATATATATATATATATAATTATATATATATATATATATATTATATTATAATTATATATATATATATATATATATAAAATAATATAATATATATTATATATAACTATATATATAATAATATATATATTATATAAAAATATATATATTATATATATATATATAATATATATAATATACGTATATATATAATATATATTATATATATATATATAATAATATAAAATATTATATAATATAATATATATATATAATATATAATAATATAATAATATTATATATTATATATATATATAATATATATATATAATATATAAATAAATATATATAATTATATTATATATAATATATAATAATATAATATTAATATATAAATTAATTATATATATAGATAAATATATTAATTATAGTGATGCAGCAGATGTCATTTTTTCTTCATTCCGCGGAGGGATTCGGAAGCGGGAGGTGATTAAAATCTGCGGCACTACGTAAACTGATCATATATATATATAGGCCCGCTTACTGGGATGAAGATTAAAATTTTGCGTATGTGTATATTAATTCGTTACTTTTTTTTTATTTTAATTACGCACAAATATTGATGTTATAAAGTTCGTTGATTTCTTTGAATACAGTATTTTCCTTCCTGAGATACATAATATCGATTCTTCGAAATTAGTGAAAAAAATCGTTAATAAAAAAAAATAATATCGATATATCGATAATCTGAAACGCAATCTTCAACAGTGCATTCATTATCCCTACATGAATGAAATGAAGCCAATTGTTATGATTTTCATGGAGCGTTAATAATAATATTTTTAGTGGAATTATCCAAAATAAACTCAAATGCGTTAAAAAAAACTTCAATAAATTTTTTAAACCATTTTTGTAAATTAAAATCGTTATAATTTAATATACTTTGTACGTGTGAACTGGAGTCACCAATACTAGACAATTACCCCATTTTTGTAAATAAAAAAAGTTTATAGCTTTAAACAGTTGCGTAATGCTTTCCCACATTAGCAACATAATTACGAAAAAAATATAAGATATTTTCGTCCAGGAATCTGTTAAGCTCAACTATTACCTAAACCATTTATTTTTTTTTTATTTTGTTTTATTACATTTTATATGTGTTCCATTACAACAGCTGATTTTCAAAATGTTGTTATAAAACAGAATGCTTCGTTTTATGCATGAAAATTCATGCTAAGCTGGTGAGCATTTCTTATCGCACAAAGGCAAAATAGACAAAAACGATAACGGCTTTATATGAAGTCCAAATTTATTCTAATTAGTTCCAACTTCCAAACATCATGATGAAAGGTGGAAAATAGCTTTTTACACTTAAAACCCATTAAACATAAACGAAATCTGATAAATAGTGTTAAATATTACCTTTGCTAAATATTGCTTGTTAAACTTCTTGTTCACCGATTTAGCTTTAGTGTATTATATAATTTATTAATAATAAATAATACTGTGATTTTAGTAAGGATTTTTCTATATTTTAAAAAAAATAAAAAAAAAAACTTAATTTTGTGGTCCGTCATAAAAAAAATGAGTTGATAGACATTTAAACCAAGGAGCCGCGTCATAAACAATATTTGAAAAATTTTAGATACGTTTCCAGAAGCCGAAGGCAGCCCGTGTGCAAAATCGACTCGGAAACGCTTCGAATTGAAAAAAATTACATTAACCAATCAGAGAACAGGAAATTCGAGTACCTGGAAACGGCCGAGCGTGCCCGTCGGATCAGCTGACAATTGTAAACAATACTTTTATACTTATATGTATCTATTTTATGAAATGATACGATATATTTAGTATCCTTAATATAAAAGTTAACTAAAGTATTAAAAGACTTTTGGCAAGCCATTTCCGACACATGTTTTGTAAAGAAATTTGTTTGTAAACAAAGTATCCTTCCGCAGCCCGCCCGTTTATTAATTCTCGAAATCGAGGATTTAACAACGGGTACCTGACTGTGACGTAGAAGTGCGCAAACGGGCTCTGGAACGATGCATGTGCGCCTGTGTGCCCGCCCGGGCTGCAGTCGGGCTTCTGGAAACGCAGCTATTATTGCGAAGTTGCGAACCCAGAATAAAAACCAAATTTTTACTTTATTCAAATTAAAGATTAATTTAACATAAATTACATTAAAATAGTTATTTTATTCAAAGCTTTCTGTTTTCGTTTATAGCGTTACCAAACCAAACCCAACTAACCTTAGCGCTAACCATAATATGTGTGCTACTCTAAAAAATGCTGTTAATCTATCAATACTCAATAGTTGTTAAAATAACGTAATCTAGCAAAACCTAAATTAATCTTATCAGAACATTAGAAATATAGAGACAGTAAGAAGCCACATGGACCTATCGAGACTGTCCCAGTACAGTAGGCCCACTGAACCAAACAATTGCCTGGGCGTCTATTCATGCCGAAATCCACAAAAAGCAACCCTTAGGAGGCTTATTGTTCAAATTCGTAATTAAAAATCCACTAATTTGGTTTAAGTCAATAAAGATAAATATAATATAATGTAATATACCCAAACTCAATTATCCACATACCTATATTAACTAAGGTATATTTATGGCTTCACACATTAGCTCAAGTATAGACATTAAAATATTAATCATAAATGTATCTATAAAAATTAACCAATTGAGCCATTGATTTGAGCTTCGTCATATAAAATAATATTAACTATATGGATTACCCATACCTACATATATCCATAATTAGATTATATTATATACCATATGCCAATACCCTTTCTTTGAATGAATGTGCAATCGAGTCTACACCTCAATTAACAAACTTCATTCTTAGCTGTTGCAAAAAGCATTATAACACGGAAAGATTTAACAACCCTAAATTGCTGAAAGAATGCTTTCTTATATCAAGATAGCATGTTTTTTCTTACTTGCTTCCATCTGTAATCATGACTTACCCCTGAGTCTTCCCGTCCGTTCTCTTATTCATATGAATAATTTTAGTCGGTTACTCCAGCGTATTATCAATAGATGTAAAAATTATAGACTTGTATCATGTCCCCGTCTGAGGAAAATCGCCTTTCTACAGAAAACATCCTTAACTCATTCATATGGGCGCATCCTCCGGTCATAGCTGGATTCCATCATAAACAAACATCCAATCCATTTAATGACAATCTACGTTGCACTCTCCTCATCCCAAACTCTCTTCGATACGTCTCTTATATTTACACAATCGTCGCCTCAAAATAGAACTGATAGGTAGCACTTAATATTCTTTCTATATTATGAGAGATTATACTTCTTTTGCCTAAACACTAGCTAAGTTATATATTGCAGAGAATATTACTCCAAATTAATCTATCGCAATGGACTTTTGGGCTTCTTTATTTTATACAATCATTGAAAACCCGATTTCAATATGTCCCAGGCCTTGCTACTTAGGCGATCTATTTCACGTGTGAGCGGTGTGAGTTCCAAACATCTAGATTAGCTACTTATATATTTATCTGTCTATTCAATTTACATACACATATACCTAAATTTCTATAGCTCTCTCAGTTGTCTACTTGCGACCAGACTACAAGGACCTACTCGCCTTCCACCTAGTTACAATCAATCGTAGTATAGATTAGAGCTTTTGATTTGAGAAAGACCTACGGTCCCAGAACAGTTTAACAGTTTCTCCTTTTCAGTCAGTGCTAAAGTATATCACTTAAATTGTGCCGACTTTATTCTCTGGGCCCACCCAAGGAAAGTATCGATGATGTATTCTTAATTACATATTGGCTATACATGCCTTATCCCATTCACAATCCTTTCCTAACTGATGGTGTGTTCCACTCTAGCGTAATCTGATTGTGGCTGTCAGTTTATCACTTTTATCAAACTTGACGTGGTAGGAGAAAACCTAATCTCTCATTAATCCTCCTGCTCTCCTCCAGATCAGAAACTCTGGAGTGATATATATAACTATTATGAGAGAGAGGAGTGATCTGGCATTACTAGGTGGTGTAACCCTCGGTTATGAGGTCACTCTAACTCCTCCTGTGGTACATTACCACATCGTGTCAGGCTATGTTGTTCCCAATGATGGACTTGACGGATTTAGAGCCATAAGGTATCTAGTTTGTGAGCACGCACTGATATATATTCAAATTTTCCAATTTCCCTGCAAAGTATTCAAATGTATCACTCCACCTATACGGTACCACATTGCAATAACTTTCTCATCAGCCTTATGTGCGGTGAACCTTATCAAAGCTTTGCTAAAGTCTAAAATAATAATATCAACTGGATCTCCTCGGTCAATAAAGTCAGTAATGTATTCCATAAATTCTAAAAGAGTTTGTCTTGACATTGACCTACCCTTTCTGAAACCGTGCTTGGAGTCATACAGATACCTTGTTTATCTATGTCTTGTAAATATTTCTCTAATCCTGACTATATAATAATCTTATTCAGCATGTGCCCTTAATACAACCTCTATATATTATAAGCATATGACGTTGGCTATAATTTTCCTTCTATAACTCACAAATAACTACTCTTTTCCTATATAAGTATACAGAGTAATTACATCATAAGTATATAGCCAGTTTTTTCATTGTATCTGGTACATAAGCGGCTTCACCAAATGAATGTTATGAGATCGTTTTCATATAAAATCACCAAACAGATAACCAGGTGTCTTCTTTGACACCATTCATTGACTTTTGGTTATATTACATTTACCTCTATGCTCTTGTATTTATACTTACCATGAACGGTCATCTAATTTTTACTGTCCTCATCTGAATACTTTTTTGGAGTCCAATATGGTCAGTAAAACTCAATTAAATGTATTTCGCTCTCTCACTGTCATATATGATACAAATATTCATAGTAAGTCTATTTGTTACATTGCATTAAAAAAGAATACTCTAGATACTCAAAAACAAGAAAAACAGCGTGATTAGGTCTCACTCTAATGATATCTTCAGTAAACAAATGGAGTTAAACTTATTATCAAATTAGGTAGCACAATATGAAAACTTGTTAACTGCAATTTAACCTTATAGATGTTCATTTTACAAACCTTCACTAAATTATTCAAGTTATGCGATGGATTTATACTTTGAGAGTTAGTGGACAAACCTCAATGGGTGTCCGTTATTCTATCACTTTTGAATAATTTGTTAACTAAAGCTGAAAAGAAATTGTCCATTTTCATCTCTCCATCATTATGAAGCGAGATCCAGAGAGTGTGTAAAATTAATTTCATGTTCCTTGCTAATAAAACTCATAATAAATATCTGCCCTCTCTTTTAATATCAAATAGCTCCGTTTTTGCTTTATTGAACTTGGGTTTATAAAGTTCCATTTTTGTCTTATGCTACTTTGCTATGTACTCATCTTTAAGATAATATGTTTACTCTTAAAAATGTCTTAATCACTAATCCCTGCATCATACAATACCCCAACAATTCAGTCACTCAGGCAAACGGGACTGTATTCTCCCAATTCGTCAGTCTTTTCGTGCTAGTGCTTCTGTTGCTAACATCCTCTTATCTCTACTTATATTCCATACCAAAAAACAGGTTTTTTCTCTTTAGCCACCCTAATGTAGTTATATCTTTAATTAACATTACTAGACTGAATATTTATCATTAAAATTTGCTTAATAAAAATAGTATCTCACAGATAAAAGTTTTTTCTATATTAAATATAACATTACTTTATTATATTGTAGCAGGTATACTAAGCATGTCTCGAAAATTTGGTAAAATCGATCTTTCATGGAATCTTAATTATTTTTTTTAACTTATTTAGATTTGCAATTTGGGCACCCAGATTATACAAATATTCATATTAAATCTATAATTAGTATATTATGGTCAACAAGTGTCCATAAATTCTCCTCAACCTTAATCTCATCCACCATACTTTCATCGTTAGATTAATATTAAGTATCTAAATAATGCATTCGTTGTCTTGATGCGGTTCATGACCATAATTTACTGGTCATAAAATAAGTTTATTTAGTATATACCTAATTTATATAAATACATTAACTACTATTGTAGTCACGATATATAAGAACCAGGAATTACCATTGAGGAATGACATTAGGAGAAAATATTAAAATCACCTACATTATATTTAAACTTTACCTTTTTTCTTTTACATGTGTAGTATGCTGGTATCTCATTTTATATTACTTATTTCAACAATGTTCCTTATTA
Source organism: Trachelipus rathkii (assembly GCA_015478945.1). Classification (NCBI taxonomy): domain Eukaryota; kingdom Metazoa; phylum Arthropoda; class Malacostraca; order Isopoda; family Trachelipodidae; genus Trachelipus; species Trachelipus rathkii. The sequence goes on along the minus strand of JABUQX010063449.1, from coordinate 67,958 downwards.
TACCGCGTTCTAATTTTTTGATCATTACTGTGACTCAGTAAATAATTGAGGTCATAAAATGTTCCCTATTCTTTATATTGTAGCATATAGAGATAATACTACCCACCACCGATTCAATTTCTTATTATAATGATTAAGGTTTTAAAGGTCAAGTCATTAATACAGATTGAATATTGCTTTTAATATAAAGCGCACACAACTCACCCTTAAGCCATTTCTTTTCTACTCTACGCTGTTATTAAATAAAGTGGGAAGAATCCATCTAATTTCATTTATATCCTTGTAAGGGAGTAGTCATCACATATAATTCATATTCTAATTTAACCCTTTATGCCTCAGGTTTAGCATAAAATAATGCTTGTATTCTCATAGATGGAATATTATAATACTAATCAGCCATCTTTTTATTTCTAAGCTATGAGCAATTTAAAAGGCATTTTAATATTTATCCGAGATGACATATGTTATTTATTATTTGCTATCATCATTATATTGAACCGAAGTAACAACACATAGTTTTATTTATCTCACCACTTATATACAGTTAACCATGCTATTAATTCGTAATCCCAATTATATTGTTCCCTAAGTTATCTACCCCAACATTACCTAGTTTTTATGGATATACTAACATAAGATACTCCAAATACTGGTACTGAAATGCCAACATCTTTACGACTCAAGTGAACTCCATTTACTGTAAAAAGATCTTTGTCCAGAAAATTCTCTTACACATAATCTCAAATTAAACCTAATTATTTTTCTGAAAAAACGTAATTTCCTAACCCGTTTCATTTATCTACCTATAAAGCCCATACTTCCCCCATTCTCATGACCACCTAACCTAGTTAAAATCTCCAATAATCATGCACCTTCTATCCAATAAGCCTATTATCTTCTGAATCAATTCCTAATAATCTGATAATTAATTACTATCTTTAGTTAACCTATTCTATATTGTCCTATATATTACATATTTGTATACCATACACTAATAGTAGTATTAACATAAATCACTATTATGAATCAACATGTGTTTAGAATCAATTCTCTCATCTATCCTATCCACAGATATCACTCACATCCGTTTTGGCACCTTGGATACATCATCTATAGTGCTCCAATCTTGTTATGTGAGTTTTCTTTTGTATTGCTTTCGTACTCTTATCCAGAAGTTTTCCAGCTCAACTCTTCATGTTATTGTGCAGTTTATTCGCTATCCTGAACCTCGGCGTCTCGAGGATCATAAACACATCATACTACTGGTAGCGTCCCAACCGAAATCCGAGACTAATGTCTCAAATGAACTTTAGTTCACTGATAGTGATTGCTAGAGGCTAACAACGAGCGCTGGCATTAAGGCAATTAATCAAGTCCGAGATCATCTAAGTGACTATCAACACGTGTCATTCACCAACAACAATTGATGAAACTCTGCGTTGAACCATAACAAATTTCACACCATTGTACAAGTAGTATGTTCAAGAGTACAGTCACTGCTGTCACATGTACAATCTTCGGTCAAGCAAAGGTACGAGACGAGGATGTTGGGGTCTGTCAGGCGAGTGCCCCTTACGAACGCGAACCTGCGACACGCCTCCCATTAATGTTTGTTGACGGAAATCTTTTCTGCTGAGATTTCTTAAAATGACAGGAATGACAGCAAGATCTTCGTCTTTCTCCTGTTATCTGCAAATATATATGAGCTAGTGCCTTGTAGATGCGTTTCTTATTCTCATGCACGTAGAGAGTAGAAATCAGTAGGAATGTGTCATCCTTATATAGAGAGAACAATTATATAATGCGCCAATCACTAATATAACTAGTATACATTATACTTCCAGTTAAGACAGCTATGTTGCAACGAGAGAAGGCATTTAACCAATATTCTCACTCAATTATGCTGAGGAATCTTGAGAGGTCTTTCTTATATTTCTGAAAGACTCTCATCGGAAGGATTGTGACAATCGCTTAAGAAGAATGGTTCTATTTGTTCAGAAAGATAGAGGAACCTTATGATGGAGGGAGAATATGATGTAATCAGGCTGGCATTCCGGAGGATGAGAGGAGTAAGGATACCATTTATGACGTTATACAGATAGTATGAGATTACTTAACTATATACGGTAGGCCTACACTTTATGCGTATAGCGCGGAACTGCCCTGAACATTTATTAGGTACACTGGTAGGTAATATGTTTAGTGAGTTATACATAGCATTAGTTGACGCGAATATCGTCTAGTAAAGTTATACATATAAGGATCTCCTCATAGGTTTATATATAGGAGAAGTGATAGAAAGCTGGAAGTACCTACTAGCGTCTAAAAGTTGTAGGGGAACCGTGAATATGGCTAGAGATAACAGGTTCTGAGAGTAACCAAGTTATAGAAACAGTTGAGAGTATTATCATAATATATTTAAGCTTCATCAATTGAAAATTGTATGTAACTACTAGACATTCTTTAGAGTGCCAAACATAATGCTCCATAGAAGGATAGCAATACACTAGATATACTTCGATAATATATACTTACATAATGGATGAGCAATTATATATAAATACAAATAAAACAATAATGAATAACAAAAAGTATAAATAAACATATTTAAAATGGTAATAGGTGGAATTAAGACGTATATATATTATTCTACTATATAAGGAAAGTACTAGTGTATATGAGTAAAATCCTTCCCTTACCACACAATACAGGTTGCATGGACTCAATTAGAACAGCACCTAACATAACCATCCTGGACCCACACACCGTTAGGGTTGGATTGTGGCTAGAGATTAACTCGCACGGGTAACCTCTAAGACGCCGGTTACCCCTCGTGGACCACACGGCCACGACTTAATATATATCTACACGTTAAATGACCCGTAAGATTTATATAACACTCATACGTGTGGAGAATCAGCCTTCCTCTAGTGGGTAGCTGAGGCATCAGTTCTACTACTATACTAATTTGAGCGGCTATAATATATATACCGGTCAAAAGAGGAGCTAAAGACCAGTAGTTTTTTCCTGTACCCTCATCCTTGGGAAGAAATTGCGAGCGTTGAGTTGGAAACCCATGCGGAAGAGGGCACAGAAGCCAGGGGGCTGTGGTTGGGAAAAAAAGCGAGGACAACTACGGATCTTTGCCTCGGATAAGATTGGATTAAGTCTTTATGGAAGGAGTTATGGATCGTAAAGTAGGAAAATTGACGGACGGCGGATAGCGGTCCATCTGAGGAACAATCCAATGAACTCTCAACAAGATTGCGGAGTAAGGCTTACAGAAAATTTGCAAATGGGAAGGGGTCCCGTGACATATAGTGACTGTGAATGATATTGGTGTGGCCAACACGAAGGCGTGCAAGTATCACCTCGTATAAACGCTTTCGTTTGTGGGAGGAAGACCATTCACCAATGCTCGACTTTATATTTCTGAGTTTCACTCCCCTCTGATCACTCGTCCAGCACTCTTGCCAACAAGATCGAAAGCCTTGTCGGAGAGCAGGATAGTAATCAGTTGATGGGAGGCGGCCTTGTCGAATGGCATCTGGGAGGTACCTGGAACTCCGAGGAGAGGAGGCGGCCGTTTTGGCCTCTCTATCAGCAATTTCATTGCCAGTTACCCCTACATGAGAGGGGGTCCAACATAAAATAAATTGTTCCTTACGGGAATGGAGCAGCCGAAGAAATTGTTGTACAGCGGATACCATTGCGTTTTTTAGAATAAGGGGTTTTAAGCGCTGGTAGTGTGCTGAGCGAATTTGAATATATGATATAAGAGTGATCTTGGTTAAGGATTAGAATTTGAGAAAGGGCAATCATTATAGCCGTTAATTCTGCCGTAAAAATTGAAGCATGAGGGGAGAGGTTGCGGTCAGGAAAGACAGCAGATGCGCCCACACTGCCCCCGTTTTAGAGACGTCAGTAAACACTGGAGTAAATTCATCGTGAACTGCGGAAGGAGACAGGAATGATGCTTTTAACAAGGCAGCAGGATGGCTAGATTTTCAGAGCCAAGCAGATGGTGGGAGCGGGGAATAGCCAAAGTGTGTACCCTTCGTCCTAAGAGAAAGGCAGCACCTTTTGCAAAGGGATGTTAAGAAAATTAAGGATGCTATGAACAGTTTTTGCAAATGGCAAGTAATTAGGATTTTGAGGTACCTCCTGCAGAATCGGTGTCAGAGCAGACGGTATTGGAGTTTGAAAACGAAGATAACTTGTGCACATGATGTATTCCCTTCGAAGAGAGAGTGGCATCACATTGGCTTCAACTTCAAGGCTCACCCGGGGGGACGATCGGAAGGCTCCGGTGGAGATACGGATGGCCTCATTTTGGATGGGATCTAACAGGTATAGTAGTGTTGTGGAGGTCTGGCCAGTATACTGCAACAGCCATAGTTCCAGTTTCGCATCGGATTAGAGGCGATGTAGAGACGTAAAAGAGGACTTGTGATCGGTACCCAAGATTTTGAGGCGAGATGACAATTAAGCCGTTTTCAGGAGTTGAATATGCGGTGCTTATGTTAAGTGGTCATCTTGAGAATGAGTCCTGAAATTTAACCTGTGAAGTAACAGGAATGGGCGAACAATATATAGCGTTAGGTTCGCTGGAAGAAGTGGCAAGTTCTTCGATATTCCCTTTTTTTCTTAAAAAGCACTAACTGAGGTTTTGTGGAGAAAAATTGGAAAACCATGCGAGGTTACCCCATTGTGGAAAAATATTTCTCAATAGCTAGTTTGAAGTTGCCGTTCGAGAAAAGACAACAATCTGGCACGCAAGGTCATCGACATACGAGAGAAAAATTGACAGTCGCTTGGGATAGAAGTAACGAGATCATTAAATCCAAGAGCAAATAGTTTAGTACCACTTAGAACACTACCCTGCGGAACGCCTCATCCAGAGTAAAGTGGCGTGACAGAATAGTAGAGCACCGAACCTGGAGATCTGTTTGACAGGAGGCATTGAATGAAGAGAGGGATTGTGCGCGGAAACCGAAGCGAATGGAGTTTAAGGAGAATCCCAGTTCTCAACGTTGTGTCAGCTTTTTTCTAGGTCAAAAAAAGACACCAAGAACCATCCCACCAGTGAGAAGGCTTCCCGGATGTCGTGTGTTTTAACAAGGAGTGTTCCGCTGTCGAACGATTTTTGCGGAAACCAAACTGCAAGTTTGAAAAAGTTTTGTGGCTCTCCAGAACAGGGAGAAGGCGGCTAGAAACCATTTTCTCCATTAATTTACAGGAATGACAAGTCAGCGAAATTGGCCTTTGGTTGTCCGCCAACTTCGGATCTTTGCCAGGTTTGGGAATAGGAATCACAAAAGCTGTAGTTCAAATAGATGGAAAAGAAGATTCGATCCAGATTCTGTTATATAGATCCAGCAAAAATGCTGATGCTGAGGGATGGATATGACGGAGCATGATGTACGAAATCATGTCTGGACCAAGAGCACCGTCTTTGATATTCGCCAATGCAGTTTGATACTCTTCGAATGTAAAATGACGGTTGTAGGTATGATCTTCCCCTTTCGCTGTTGAAAAGTCTGGCATTGCTGCGTCAGTTTTCAGTTTTTGAAAGGCTTCAGGGTAGCGGAAAGAACTCGAGTGACTAGCAAAACTATAACCTAACGCATCCGCTACAGCAGCAGGAACAGAAATCGGGTCAGTTATATCAGGCCCATAACGCAGGACTGTGGGTGAGTTGTTGGAGCGACGAGATATTATCTATGTAACTTTCCCCACTAAAGCAAGGGGAATTGTGAAGTTAACAGTCGATATGTAAGTTCGAAAAAATTTATTACGCGTTTGGAGATTAATTCGTCGAGATCTCGCTGCGGCTGCTTTAAAAATAATCATGTTTGGGGTGGTACGGGTCCTTTTGTATTGCCTGTAGAGTTTCTTCTTCTCTCGGTTGGCTTGTGCGAACTCTTAGGACCACCAAGGGGTTGCCGATCGCCTGCCTGAGGAAGATTGCGGAATGCAAGCTTCCGCTGCCGAGATGACGACTTGCTGGAAGAAGCGAAAGGCATCATCAACAGTCGGAAACCGGTTATTGAAGGGGGAAAGTGGTATAGCTGTGGCCTGATAAAAAGGAGCCCACTCCGCTCGATCATAACGCCAACTGGAGTTAGGTTTTTGCATTGGGCTTGGTACAAGCTCATTTAAAGCTATATGGTAATGATCACTGCCGAATAAATAATCAAAACGGGACCAGGTAAAGCGATCCTTAAGGGAATGGGAGCAAAAAGAAATATCAATACAAGAAGAAGTGTGTATCTAAACGTTCATATGTAGGGAGTCCTGTGTTAAGGCATCCCAGGGAAAAGGAAGTTAGGAGGTCTATTAGGATTTTGGACTTAGACGAAGTGACAGAGTCGCCCCATAAGGGGTGGCGGAGGTTGAAGTCTCCTAGTATAACAACCGGGGTAGGGAGCCGTTTAAAAAGGTCAGCTAAGTCAACCTTAGTAAATTCACTACTTGGAGCCAAGTAGATAGAGCAGATAGTAAGTTTGGTGGACAAGTGAATTCGTGCTGCCACTGCATCAAGTTTAGTTTGGAGAGGGACTGGAGAATAGGGGACAGATTTGTGAATGAGTATTCCTGCTCCTCCCCTATCATTGTCACCTCTTTCTATAGAGGTTAGCGGCGATTTATATTCCGACAGTTGAAGGAAGTCACGATGACATAATCGAAGTTCCTGCAAACATGTGCATTTTGGTGTACATATGTTTATTAGTTGAACAAGTTCTTCAAAACTAGAATAGCCACGACAATTCCATTGAAGGAAAGTTGCCACGCTGTGTTGTTGTAAATGCTATGATGATGGTCTTTTTGAGACAATTGTCTTATGTGACAATTGGAGGTAGATTCAGATGAAGAGGAAAGGCTGAGACGTGGATCTCGACGAGGAGGAACAACAAATCCTGGTGGTAAAGAATAGTCATACAACAGAGATTTGTTTTGTACGACAGCTTTTGGAAGGGAGTTTTCATTTTTATTTGGTGGGAGTACTTCACCGTGAATGCGAGATAAGTTGAGTTCAACCAAGTCCATATTGTTTTGTGGGTTTGGTTGGTCATTGGAAGAGCAACCAAAAATCTCGTTTATTAATGGGAGCGGAATCAGAATCTACCAAACAAGCAGATTCAGAAATGTGTAAGGGATATGGAGTTGCTTCCATGGAAGCAGATTCAGAAATGTGTAAGGGATATGGAGTTGCTTCCATGGAAATGGGAAAGGAAGGTGTCATCTTTTTGAAGAGGAGTTGGGGTCGCGATAATGGGTTCCGATATTGGATTCGTTGGATTGACAAGGTCTGATATAGGAGACTTTGCCAGTAATTCGTCGTGAGTGATTTTGAGAGATTTGACGATTTAAGTTAAAAATGGGGACATCCAACAGATCCAGTTCGCTTGCGGCGTTTGCGTTGAACAGTTTTCCATTCGCCTTTGTCGGAAGCTCAGGAAATATTAGAAAAAGAGGGGGTCATCGCATCGAGCTCCATTTGAGAGCTGTTGTCCATTTCATCTGCTAAGGTATATAATCCCTTGGGGAGCGCTGAGATAGGAAATTCGGAAGAAGAATTATAGGAAGATTCAGAAGAGCTAGAATTATCCTGCAAACTATTAGAGTTGATTGGACTGCGATTGTTTTGGTACAAGCAATTAAAATCATTGTTTTTATCTCTGGAATAGACTTATGGCGAGGTCTCTTCTGAGTTACATTTTTCCCGTCTGGGGTTTGTGTTTTTGTTTAGAAATTCGGACGCTTTGTATTTTAACGAATAATCTTTAGCTTGGCGATTATTCTTTTCTTTGTGCTTAGGAACACCTTTTTCAGGAATTTGAGTAATAGTGGGAGGCGAATTAAGGGACAAAGAGACAGTCCTCTTGCATAAGTTTGGAGAACCCATGGGACAGTGTGTCTTGAAAAGAAATGTTTTCCAAATTTTGTATTGGATGAACAAGCTGTTTGCTGGTTTGTTGAAGGTTAGTACTCAGGATAGGGTTGTTAATGGCTTTTTGGACGAGAGATTGGGTCAAGGGCTGCTTTTGTTCAATTTGAGGAGTCGGTGGCGTGAGCAATACAGGCAGACAGGATACAGAAGCTGCTCGAGTTTCACAGCGATTTGGGAAAGGAGTTCTGCTAGGATGGGGTTGTGTAGGTGGATCAGCACGCGGAAGCGTGGGGGCAGCTGTGACTGTGGCGTAAAATCACTTTGGTCTTGCAAGATATTTTTCATCCAGCTGGCGTATGGCATCTCTCCTGCTCAATTTATGTATGGTGCATAACTCCAAAACCTCCTGTTTAAACAGGTAAGGGCATTTGAAGGAAGAAGCACTGTGGGGTCCCCCACAGTTTATACATTTAGGGATATTTTCACAGGGAGTGGGAAATAATTCTCCGCAGACTGGGCATATTTCATTCGGTTCGCCTACAGTATTTTCGGGGACGACCAAACAGTTGACATTTAAAGCAACGTCTGGGTCGAGGGATAAAAGTGCGAACAGTGACATGTGAACCCTATTTTTACCTTTGTAAGTGGATGAGGGGTATTAAAGACTAGCAGTAAACGAGGATTTGGTTTGTCAGGAGTGTCTCGACGAGGGGGAAATCTATAAATGTTTGTAACGGAAAATCTTTTCTGCTGGAGATTTCTCATGACCACTAAATCTTCGTCTTTCTGTTCATAACAATAAATACTTGTACGAGAATGGACCCATTTTTCATTAATGTGACTGGATGGTCTTCAACTCCTAAAACTTTTTCAAATGCATCACGGAGTAGAATGGTTCTGTGCTCAATAAGATCTTTGGATTTAGTGAATCGCAATATGTAATACATCGGGAATGATGTATCCGCTGACATTCCTGGAGGGGGTGCAGCATATGGAGGGAACGAATGAGAACGACTATTACGGGGGGAACCTTTGTGGGATTGTCCCGATCGTTTGGGCACCTGGGATACAGAGGGCGTGCCAGGCGACTGGTCGCCGGAGACAGGCAGAGGTCTTCCAGGTGAAGTGGAGGGAGTCACGGCATCAATGTTCGAACTACAATTCAGAGAAGTAAGTCCATTTATCGATCCGGGTTCGGGAATCTTTAAATCCATCAATCTCCGAGGCGACGTAAGGTTATCCATGTCTATATTATATTAAATGGGTCCCTCCTGATGGGTATCGAACCTTATGAGGCTTGTGCCCGGAGAACCACGCTAAGCGGCGAGGAGTCTCTTATTATAGATGTTCCAGAGAGGTCAGGGAAAAAGACCCAAACCTGGTGCTAGGTCTTGTGTACCGAATCACGAATAGGTGATGCGGCTCACACCTCTTTAGCACAGACGACGCCAGGTGCCCCTTCCATAAGGAAAGGTGTCATTGGCGTTCATCTACCTCTCTGGTGGGGGGGGGAGAAAAAAAAAGGTCATCTTTTCGCACTAGGACACTGAAGGGCAGTAAATCCTGCTAAACAGTATCCCAGAGAGCCCACTCACCAGCTGCAAGGTAGGCGACGTATATTGGTAATAAAAATTATTAAGAATAAAATATTTAATAATAGGTAAAATTGGTTATCCATCAATCACGTGTTTTAATGAAGTAGTTTAAAAATAATTACATTATATTATAAAAAATATCTAATATAAAACTTGCAAAAGACGATTAATATCTATCAATCAATCAATAAATAAATAAATATATTCTGAATATGAGGTTCACTATCACAGCAGTAAATATCTAATGGAAGCTATGATTGTATAATATTCTTTGGAATCTCTAAAAATACATGGAATCTTTCAAAAATATTGTACTTATCTTAAAGATTATTAGAGAAATTATACTTTGGAATAAGTTATTAAAATTATGGTCAAAACTTATTTATTTCACAAGTTACGACCAAAGAAAGACATGAGTATTAATATATAATGCAATAGTTATTCTTCTGTAATCAATATTTGACCTCGTCCTCTGGTTAATTTCCTCATTACTAAATATGCTCCACCAACAATAAACAACAAACAAGGAACACCAACCGCAATACTAATTATGATAATGATAAGCGTAGAAAAACTTTCTTCAGGAACTGCACCAAGACCCATTGAAAATGTCCTGTATGTAAAGAAAAAATAGAAGAAAGATTATTAAGAAACCAATATTTTATTTTAATGACAAAATAACTTGATACTCATGCGACCAACTTACCATTCTGTATAGTTGTGTTTTGTATAAAATCCATCCTTCGAGAGACCAAATGCTATAGATGTTTGGAATCCTACTAAATTATCCATATTATTTCCAAAAAGAACATAAAACAATGAGCTTTTCGCACTCTCCAAATGTTCCTTGTCAATTGGAGGCAAAGTAGCATTCAAATTTGGATAGGTGGAAAGATTAATATCCTTGTCCGATGTTAAATAGCAAACAGGACGCCACTGGAGATACCCGCCTATCAATTCGCTAGAATA
>JABUQX010063449.1:40000-52500 GCA_015478945.1 Trachelipus rathkii | reverse complement strand
TCTCCTACTGCTTTTTCCTTTTCCGATGCTGTACAGCACCTTTACCCCCAATCTTGGGCCAAAGAGGAAGGTGAAGAAAGAAAGAAAGAAATATATATATATATATATATATATATATATATGATATATATATATATATATTATATATATATATATATATATATATATATTTATATATATATATATATATATATATATATATATATATATATATATAATATACTATATATATATATATATATATTGCTGACCGAGAAGTGCGTTGTGCAATCTGGCATTGCAAGACTAAATGACAATGCATTCTCACGCTTGCATACGGTGTTATGTTTTCTAATGTATTTTCAGACTACCTAAGTCTAATATTGTATTTAATTAATTATTCAAAGCATTATAAATAAAGTGATCATTGTGAGAGCAAATGAGACGACAGTACATAATCGTAGAAGGATATTAATATCTAAGAGTACAACCCAATCCACAATAAATAATAGAAGATATACAGAACTAAGATTGACCTGTCTCCATAAGAATTAATATCTTGGTTTATTTCTAATATCTATATAATAATAATAATAATAATAATAATAATAATAATAGATAATAATATAAATAATAATAATAATAATAAGTAATAATAATAGATAATATAATTAATAACTCTTGATAAAAACTTACACAGGTCAATAAAAAAAAAAAAAAAAAAAAAAAAAAAAAAAAAAAAAAAAAAAAAAAAAAAAAAAAAACTGGCATGCCTAGATTTCCAGCTTTTATACTAATTCGAGTATGCTGATTCCAATCTGATCTCAGATTTGCTCTATCACATCCCATTTCTATGCAATCGGCAAACCTCAATTTCATGGATTTCACCCGAAATTAACACTGTCACTGATGACCGCAAGTTTGTTGCGAGTCCAGTGACTGATTCTAGTGATAAAAGATGTGTTGTATTTGGGACGATTAGGTGTGTTTTTAATATCATTTTTATGTTAACATTTCATTAATTTATTAATTAACACATATTCATATTACAAAGATTTTATGTACATATCACAATCTATGTAATATTTTTCATTTGCAGGTTATGAGCTAATAATGGCTACAACATCCAAAGAAGAAAATGCCGTAATGCCAGAGATGTCTTCTGCTACTCCTGAGGGAGGCTTCACTTGCAGGATCAAAGGCGCAACATTAATACCTTTGTCAGGAGGGTGTATCTTGCTTACTTTAAAGTAGGACTGGGAGACCAAGACAAACATTGGGCTCCTCAAAAAGTGTGCAAAAAGTGTGTTGAAACTTTGCCATTATGGTTTAAAGGAAAGAATGCTAAGCTGAGATTTGGTGTGCCAGTGGTTTGGAGAGAACCAACAAACTATTTGGATGACTGCTACTTCTGCCTTGTCAATTTAAAAAGTTTCAATAAGACAAACAAACACCACACTTACAATACCCAAATATCCCATCTTCCAAACGATCAGTTGAACACTGTGAGGAAATACCTGTGTCTGTATTTATTGAGCTACCGGAGATTGATATTGAAAATATCAGTTTACTTTCTTCTACAGATGATGAGGATGATGCTCTGACCGAATATACGCAATCTGTTGAAGATTCTGATACAATTAATATGTTTAGTCAGCTGAATTGAATGATCTGGTAAGAGATTTGTATTTGACAAAACAGTCTGCGGAATTGTCGGCTTCCAGGCTGAAAGAGAAAGGAATAATCAGACCTGGCACTAGTGTCTCCTTTTATCGTAACAGGGAAGCAGCTCTGCGAAAGTACTTCCATTCAGACGGTCAACTTGTTTATTGTAATGATGTTGAAGGGATTCTTCTCAATATGGGACTTCTCGCATATGATTCAAGTGAATGGAGACTTCTTATTGACAATAGTAAAAGAAAGTTTGAAATGTGTGTTACTGCACAACAGAAATATATATGGTTCAAACCCAATAAGACACTCTGTACAAATGAAAGAAGAGTATGCCAACATCAAGAAAATTCTGGATAGATTGCAATACCATCTTCATGGATGGTTAATTTGTGTGGATTTGAAAATGATTAATTTTCTGCTGGGGCAGCAAGGAGGTTACACCAAATACCCTTGTTTCCTGTGCTACTGGGACAGTAGGGCTACATTAGAACACTGGGTGACAAAGACCTGGCCACCAAGAATCAGTTTGACGCCTGGTGACAAGAACATCAAGAATGAGCCTCTGGTTGATAGGAATAAAATTGTATTTCCGGCACTGCACATAAAACTTGGGTTAATGAAGCAATTCGTCAAAGCTCTTGATCACACTGGAGACTGCTTCAGCTATATTTTTTCAATCTTTCCAAGTCTCAGTGCCGAGAAGAAAAAGGCAGGAATATCTGATTGCCCTTAAGTAAGAAAACTCATCAGGGATCCACACTTTGTTACAACAATGTCTGTGGAAAGGCTAGAGCTTGGAATTTATTCTCCATGTGGTACGGAATTTCCTTGGGGACAGGAAAGCGCACAACTACTGAGAGATTGTGGAGGAGCTGCTCTTGAGTTTCCAAGCACTTAGATGTAGAATAAGCATCAAAGTTCACTACTTACATAGTCACTTGGACGACTTTTCAGAGAACTTGGAGCACGTGAGCGAAGAGCAAGGTGAACGCTTTCATCAAGACATTAAAGTTATGGAAGAACGCTACCAAGGCCGATGGGACTCTGGAAGATTATTGCTGGTACTTAATAAGAGACATTCCACAAGCTATACATCGGAGATCGTCAAAGAAGAGGTCGTTTATGCAAATGTAACATCACTATTATCAATTTACATTTTTGTACACATTTTCCTTAATTTCACATGTCAGTTCTAAAATGGTAATAAGCATTCACTCACATTCATATGCATTCACTTCACAAATTTGTGCTACGGATCATTAAATGTATCTTTTATTATTATTGTACATTGAATCTTATCTTATTTTTTGTCTGGATGTCTATTTAGCTCTTCAAAAAATGATCATAAATTTGCTGTTTGTTTGAAACTGCAATATGTCAGATTTGGAATCAGCACCCCAGAATTACCTTAAAACCGTTGGAAAACCTTATGCCAGAAAAATGTTGTTGACCAGTGTAATGATTTAAAAATTTAATATTAAAATAATTTATGCTCCTTATATTTCAACATAATATTTTATGTACCGTAATTTTAATATATAGTAAGTATCTTCAAAACATTGATTTTAAAAAATTTTAATACGTGAGAACATGGACAGCCATACAAAATTCTAGTACGTTAAATTTAGAGCTCTTAAATTATAATGAAGAAACAATCTTTCTCCAGTTTCTAGTGAATATTTCCTCACTCAAGCGGCAAAATAATTGACGATGACGATTGAGAAAAAATATGCCGTTGACGATGACGATTAATCGTCCCATCACTAAACTATATTATATATATATATATATTATATATATTATATATATATATATATATATATATATATATATATATATATATATATATATATATATATATATATATATATATATATATATATATATATATATATATATATATATATATATATGATAATTATTTTATATTCTATGCCAGTAGTTAGAAAAAAAGAAATATATGTACCGTCGTAGCGGGTAGTTGATTATTAAAATATAATAATGAAACTAATATATTTAATATTATTGTTTCAGAAATTGTAGAAATAAATGAAATAAATGAATAAATAGAAATATTTTTAAAGTAAAATTAATATAAAGAGTTGCAGGCTCTCTTCAACGACTTAATTATTTGTTTAATGAAAGAATTATTAAATTCGAAGAAATCAGTAGAAGGACAATCCCGAGAATATAACAGAAAAAGAGAAGAATATATGAAACAGGAGAAAAGAGACATATGAAACAGGAGCAAAAAGACATTGAAAGACAAACCAAGAACAATAAAAATATAGGTTGCGCAACCAGAAGAGATAGAAAAATATTACCGAAATACAAAGAATATATAATCATCATAATTAATGAGATTCATTGACCCATCCACATAATTATCCATTATCCATCACCATCATATGAAAAAGGAAAGAAGAGGAAATACCATATTATCTTATTGAGGTACGTTATCATCAATTAATCAGTGCGCAACTCTGCTCGCCGTACAATCAGGATGATATCTAGCAAAGAAAGATGCCCCACATTTTCAGGAAAAGAAGAAGAATTCAGAAATTGGAGAGAACGAGTGGAGGATTGGTTGATAGTGGAAGAAAAAGTAAAATATCCTGGTTTGGAAATACGTCTAGCACTGAAAGATAAAGCCCACGAAATATGTATAGATTTAGAAAGAGAAGAGTTAAAGAAGGATAAAGAGGGAGTAGAATTGATATTAAAAACCCTGGATGCAGTATATAAAAAAGACAGTAGGATGGATAAATTGGAGAAAACCATGAAATTATTCCGAATTGAAAGAAGAAAAGATGAAACCATGAAAGATTATATACTAAGATATGAAAAATATTCCAGGGAATGTGAAAATGCGGGAGGTGGTAAAATGTCACAGGAAATGAAAGGAAGTCATCTTCTGGGACAAGCAAAATTAAATTCAAATGATCTTCATGTAGCGTTGGGAGCCTGCGGCAAGGAGGAATATAGCTATGGAAATATTAAAAATGTACTCACACGTATTTTTCAGGAGCAAAAAGAAAAAGAAGAAGAGAATAAAGAAGCTTGTTGGATGGAAGGAGACAAGAAGAATCCTGTTAACAAGAAATACGGAACTGTTACCAAATGTTTTAAATGTAGATCGGAAACACATTGGGCGAATAAATGTCCAGTGAATAAGAGAACATGTTATATTTGCAATGCAAGTGAACATTGGGCAATAGATTGTCCAAAGAATTGGAAGAATAAAGGAAAAGTAGAACAAACAGAAAGAAATGAAGGTACTAAAAGAGATGAAATAAGATACGTCTGGAAAATGAATAATGATGAAGAACAAGAAAGTTTAGAGGAACTACAAGACGAAATATACGGCATAATAGACTCCGGAAGTGCAAGAACAGTGTGCGGTAATTTTTATATGGAAAGAATTTTAAGTCGATTAACCAAAGAACAAATTGAAGAAATGAACCATAAAGCTATAGAAGACCACACTGTGTTTCATTTTGGAGAAACCTTATGTAAAGGGATAAAGAATGTTGATATACCTACAAAATTAATGGGAAACAAAGTGAGTATAAGAACAACAATAATAGAAGGAAACGTTCCCTGGTTGATTGGAAAGGAAACTTTAGAGAAAATAGGAGCAGTAATAGACTTCGAGAAAGGAATAGTTATAGCAAAGCGTTTTTCAGACTACATAATACCATGTAAAGGGAAGAATGAAAAACATCTGAAGATTGCATTGATAAAGAAACTGGAACCGCACAAGATGTGGCTTGGAATAGACAGGGAATGGTGGACCAACAAGGAAATAATGGGAAAAAGAATAGAAAAATTGCATTTACAATTCAGACATGCTAGTAGTGGAAAACTAATAGGAATTTGCAATGATGCATATAAGAATAATGAAGAGTATCAAAGATTCAAGAAGACCTTGGAAGAGAAAATAATAGACATAGTAGGCAAGTGTGATACTTGTATAAAATATAAAAGAACACCAGCTAGGCCAATAGTTGGAATGCCTATGGCAAAACATTTTAATGACGTGGTGGCACTTGATTTAGGAGAAATAGAAAATAGAAGATTTTTAATGATGGTTGATCTAGCAACGAACTATTGTCAGGCAGCATGGATAAAAGATAAAAATCCACTGACAGTGGTAAAAGCCTTTATGGGAAAGTGGCTGTCTGTACTCGGAACACTTAGGAAAATTTTATCAGACAATGGATTGGAATTCCAAAATGAGGAAATGAAAATCCTAACAGAAAAATTTGGAATCATCATTATGGCAACTCCATCGGAAAGTCCCTGGAGTAATGGAACATGTGAAAAGATAGTGGGATTAGTGAAGGATGGAGTGAGGAAATTGAGAGAGGATACTACAAAAAACTGGGAGAAAGCACTGATGTGGACAATAGCAGCTAGGAATAGCTTATTGATGAAAGAAGGAGTATCACCTAATCAGATAGTTTTCGGAAAAAACAACTACACATCCCAGAGTATAAACAACGAGGAAATAATAATGGATGATTATGAAAATGCATATGACACACTCTTGGAGAATCTACAAGTAAGAGAAAAGGCTAGAATAATCCACGTACAACAGGAGGCTGATAAGAGATTAAACAAAGCCTTGTCCAAGCCCATAAGAGAACATCATTTGGAAGAAGCAAAAATAGGAGATCTTGTGTATTATAAAAGAAACATGGAGAAATGTTGGAGAGGTCCTGCGAAAGTCATCGGTAGTGATGGAAAGACAGTAGTAGTAAAACATGGGGGCACCCTACGCGAAGTAGCTAGAGTGCATATCACGAGAATAAAACAAACAGGAAATATTGAAGAAGGGAAAGAAGAAAATCAAAGAGAAGAAGTACAAGATGATACATTGTCTGAATCAGACACCACTTATGGATCAGAGACGGATGAAAGTGAGAACGATGAAGTAAGGGTGGTTATACAAGAAGAGCAAGAAGACCTAAGCGAAACGGAATCAGAAACAGAACCTGAATCAGAAGAAGAGGAAGAACAAGAAACACCGAAGGTGAAATTGGGGGAGTCTTATGAGATAGTGGACAAAGAAACAAAGAAAAAATTAAGAATAAGAATAACTAGTAGAGCCGGAAAAGCAACTAGCCAAAAATGGTCAGATAGCTACAACATAATAGATTTAGATCATGGAAATGAGAAATGGATAGATTTGAGAAATTTCCAAGAAATAAAACATATAGGTGATGAAATATGGTTGGGAGATTTCGAAAATGAAGAGATACATAGAGCAAAAATGGATGAACTTAGTAGCTGGAAAAAGAAAGGAGTGTATGAGGCTGTACAAGAAAGGAATAAAAAAGCAATTACGACTAGATGGATCATCACAGAAAAGTCAGAAAACGGAAGAAGAAAATGCAAAGCCTGCCTTGTTGCTCGAGGTTTTGAGGAACAAGGAGACTTAACAACTGATTCACCGACATGTGCCAACGAATCATTAAAAATGTGTCTTGCTGTAATTCAGAAAAATGATTGGAAATGCAAAACATTAGATATTAAAACAGCATATCTACAAGGGAAACCCATAGAGAGAAATGTGTATTTAAAACCTCCAAGAGAGGCAAAAACAAGCTACCTATGGAAGTTGAAGAAAACGGTGTATGGTTTAAAAGACGCAGCGAGAATATGGTACGAAAGCATCATGGACATAATAAAATCACTTGGAGGAACAAAGAGTAAGTTGGAACCAACTATAGTGTATTGGAGAAAAAACAGCAGAATCATCGGCCTCATGTGCATACATGTGGACGATATTTGCTATGGAGGGAATACTGAGTTTGAAGAAAAAATAATTCTAGAACTAAAAAGGAAATTGGAAATAGGAAAAGAGAGTGAAAGGAAATTTTGTTACATTGGTTTGAACGTGGATCAACAAAATGAGAAAATTATCCTAGAGCAGAATTCCTATGTAAGAAATATGAAAGTACCAGATAAAAAAAGATTTAAGGAAGAGAGGATATTAAATAAAGAAGAACAAACAGAATACAGATCAATGGTTGGACAATTAAACTGGATAGCTCAACAAACCAGACCAGAAATATCTTACAATGTAAGTGAAAGAAGTAAATTTTGTAAAATGGCAACAACAAGAGATATGAAAAAAGTAATAAAACAATTAAAAAGAAAAAGAAAACCAGATAATCATTCCTACCCTTAAGGGAAGAACAAAAATGGAAATCTTTTCAGATGCCTCTTTTAATAACGTGGGAAATGGACAATCTCAAATTGGGTACATAATAAGTATAGTAGATGAATTTAACAACAGGAGTCCTCTATATTGGAAATCAAAAGTGGCAAAGAGAGTGGCGAGATCTACTCTAGAAGCGGAGGCATTGGGTTTAGGTGAGGCTGCCGATGCTGGAATATATCTGAAAGCTTTATGGGAAGAAATAACTGAAGAAAAACTACCAATATTAATGAGAACAGATTGTCAAAGCCTTGAAAGAGCGCTACGCTCAACTTCGGCAGTACTAAATAAAAGACTAAGAATAGATATGGCCTATATCAAAGAAATAATCGAGGAAAAAGAAATAGAAGAAATCAAATGGATAAAATCACAGGAACAGATCGCAGACATCTTAACAAAAGAGGGTGTAAAGAAAGAAAATATACTGAAATATGTTAACAACGTAATATGAAGACATACTCATACATATAGCAAGACATATATAGCAATGGAATAAACAAGAATAAGAAGAAAAAGAAAAAAATAGAAATAGAAAAAAAAAGAAAAAAAGAAAAAAATAGTATGAGTTTGATAATTATTTTATATTCTATGCCAGTAGTTAGAAAAAAAGAAATATATGTACCGTCGTAGCGGGTAGTTGATTATTAAAATATAATAATGAAACTAATATATTTAATATTATTGTTTCAGAAATTGTAGAAATAAATGAAATAAATGAATAAGTATAAATATTTTTAAAGTAAAATTAATATAAAGAGTTGCAGGCTCTCAGTTCAACGACTTAATTATTTGTTTAATGAAAGAATTAATACTAAGTATTTAAGATCATCAGTAGAAGGACAATCCCGAGAATATAACAGAAAAAGAGAAGAATATATGAAACAGGAGAAAAGAGACATATGAAACAGGAGCAAAAAGACATTGAAAGACAAACCAAGAACAATAAAAATATAGGTTGCGCAACCAGAAGAGATAGAAAAATATTACCGAAATACAAAGAATATATAATCATCATAATTAATGAGATTCATTGACCCATCCACATAATTATCCATTATCCATCACCATCATATGAAAAAGGAAAGAAGAGGAAATACCATATTATCTTATTGAGGTACGTTATCATCAATTAATCAATATATATATATATATATATATATATATATATATATATATATATATATATATATATATATATATATTATATATATATATATATATATATATATATATATCTATATATATATATATATATATATATATATATATATATATATATATATATATATATATATATATAATAGATGATTTTACATCAAAGACTCCAGGTGTGTACTCATCATCAAGGGACTTGTCATTCTCCAAATGAAATCCTCTCTCTCCATCTTCCGTTGTTTTATCGTCTGACACAACAATGGCGTCAACAGCCCATCGTGGGGAATTAAACCCACTGATTGGAATCACGTCATCGTCATCACTCCCATAATTTGGATTCCTGAGAAATATGAAAATAATAATCATTACGATAATAATGATTAATAAATTTAAACTTTAAAGGGTAACGAGAATTTTCAAGTGAAATTACTTTTAAAATAAATAAATAAATAAAAAACTAACACATTTAAAAAGCAATATCTTCACTGATAAAAAAAATTAAAAATTTCAACTTTCGTTTACTAGTGAAAACTTTCCATATCTGCAGAAGATCAAACACCCAAATTATTATTTTTTTTTTTTATTTCTAAGAATAAACACTAATTAGTTAGTAGAACTTGTTTGAAGTCTAATTATCAGAAAAAAAAGCACAATTTCATTTCATATATATATATATATATATATATATATATATATATATATATATATATATATATATATATATATATATATATATATATATATATATATATATATATATATATATATATATATATATATATATACTATATCATATATATATATATATATATATATATATATATTACCCATGGCTATCAAAAGTATCAAAATCAATGAATAGGTGATCTAAAAGAATTTCAATTTGTGAAGAAGACTCTTTTGTTAACAAATGAGGTAATGAATTCGCTCTTCCATCCTCGTCGTAGGCAACAATCTAAAAATTAATGTCAAATTCAATTTCATGGATTGCCTACCTAAATACTCCTGTCAGAACACAAAACACATTCAAAGCTATAATAAAAAATATTTTGAAACTATTTAAAAAAAAAAAAAAAACGAGAAAAAAGAAACACATTGGTTTAAAATAATATTTACTGAAATCGTGGCCAAAGTAGAAGCTAAGGACAGATAAAACTCAAAAAATTAATTAATAGTTTAAAATTAAAAAATCTTGCCAATTTCTTTATAGTTATATATAATTTAGCTTAGCTAATTGCCACCAAACCTCAATCCCATGAATTTTTGGGGTTCATTGCATACCGCAGTAGGGTCTTGGTCAGCAAAAATTGTTACATGTAATCAAGTGGACTAGAAAGCAAAGATTATCTAGGCTTAATAGCAAGTCCTGCTTCAGTTTAATGCATTTGGAAATCTAGTTACTGTGTCATGGTATCGCATCCAAATGGCAGGACCTTCTTATTCTAGAAGCATCAGAGTTTGTGATTTTTGTATGATATATAATAAATTGTTCTGTTGTATGTGTTGGCTTTATTTTTTAGTAATGTGTGGGTATTGAGATGGGTGCGATTTACTATGCAATAAACTGTAATTAAATATTACAGAAAATCCCAACTGACAACAATTTGTGCCAGTTGAAGTGGTCAGACTGAGAATCTTGCTCTTACGATAGGAAAATTATGATCTTAGAATGAGAAAACACTTGCTTTAGTCCGCTGAAATACCATCAACTTCAGTTTTATTTATATATATATATATATATATATATATATATATATATATATATAATATATATATAATAA
This sequence comes from Trachelipus rathkii, assembly GCA_015478945.1. Taxonomy (NCBI): domain Eukaryota; kingdom Metazoa; phylum Arthropoda; class Malacostraca; order Isopoda; family Trachelipodidae; genus Trachelipus; species Trachelipus rathkii. The sequence goes on along the minus strand of JABUQX010063449.1, from coordinate 41,685 downwards.
TAACTATATATATATATATATATATATATATATATATATATACTATATATATATATATATATATATATATATATAATATATACTATATATATATATATATATATATATAATATATATATATATATATATATATATATATATATATATATATATATATATATATATATATATATATATATATATATATATATATATATATATATATATATATATAATATATATATATATAATATATATATATATATATATATATATATAACAATATCTTATATACTATATCTATATATATATAATATATATAACATATATATATATATATATATATATATATATATCGGTATATATATATAATATAATGAAAAGGTATAACTTTTTTGTTTTTCCTCTCCCACAGCTAATAAATTAATTGATTGATCGGAGGGAAAAAAAAGTGGAAAGAGATAGGTAGAGAAAGGTACAAATTTTAAAGAAATAACTGAAAGGAGAAACCCATTCATCAATGAAGAAACCAAATATATCACCAGAAAGAAGTAAGAAAGAAACCACAGCGCGATCCTGTTGGGAATAAGTGGCAATCTCCTTACCAAAGGGTGAGTGGTTTAAATTAACTTCAGTTGTTATTTCATTTTTTAAAACTTTGGTAAATTGTAAACTTGGATAAATTAAAGATGTAGGTACAAATAACTTGTGGATTTATATATAGTAAGTTAATGTGCAATTGTTAAGTGTTAAATCAAATTGCTGTTGGATTGAAAATGAATAACAAATTCAGTTTAGGATTGCAATTTATTTTAAATCATAAAGAGGTTCTTTTCATAATGGGTAGGGCATGCCTTGTTTATTAAAATCTAAAATTTGCTCTCCTATTCATAGGACCCTGCGTGGAAGACGAAATCAACCAGCATTTATCGTGAGCTGAATTATCTCTACTATACTCCAAGAGTATAGTTGTAGGCTAGTTCAAATCATCCTTAGGAGCCAAAAGCAAAACAAATACCTAACTGACAAAAAAAAAAATGACTTCCATGACAGGAATTAAGGTAGGACTGAGTCCATCTTTTTCATAATTAGTATATAAGACACCTTTACCTACCCATCTGGGCTTAACTAATTGAACTAAGATAAACTGACTATAAATACAATAAAGAATTTTAAACATAGAAAAATCCTTTAATATATTATTTAATTATTACCATTGTTGTTCTTATAATTATAGTATTTATTTATTTAATTTATTAATATTATCATTATTCTTATATTATTGTTTTATTTGATTTTAATTATTATTACTATTATTATTATTATTATTATTATTATTATTATTATTATTATTATTATTATTATTATTATTATTATTATTATTATTAGTAGTAGTAGTAGTAGTAGTTTGTCTGTTCATTATGCAATGCCTAAGGTTTCATTTGTAAATAAAAATATATAGTAAGGTGAATTCTTGAGCACAATTCTTCTTTATACGAAAAATTCTAGTAAGTTTAATGAAAAAGGTCATCGGTTGAGGTTGAGTATTTAAATCTAAATTACCTAAGTAGCGATATAAAGTTTAGTTGATTAATTGGTGGGTGTTTGAAAGAACTAATCTCCTTCTTTTTATAGACTCAGCAGCTCGAGCTCGACCATTTCTGAAGTAAACTAGTGTAATTTAGTTTTGAAGGCCAACCAGCCCC
>JABUQX010063449.1:0-37500 GCA_015478945.1 Trachelipus rathkii | reverse complement strand
ATTTTCTTTCTTATTTATATGTATTCCCTATCTAATTTAATAAAATATATTCTTAAACCTTGTTTATTACTTAATTTAGACCTCCTTACATTGATATTCTAACACTTTAATTTACTATGTTGCTGTTCAAATTTGTTCACCTTAGATCAATAAGTATTTAAATAAAACTATGTCAAAATTCAACAGATTTCAGGTTAACAATTCTTAATTAATTAATTAATTCTTAATTAACTTAATTGACAAGGTCGTCAAATTCAAATGTATGGTTCTTCCAAATAGTTCCAAGTTGCTTTCAAAATATGCAGTTACCAATTTAAATACAAACTCCCTATAAGGGATGTGGTTTTACCAAATTGATTCAAATTTTATCCTAAATAAAATTAAATACTAATCTAATTCCAAGTTTATCGTGAATCGCAAACTACCAAACAAATTCCAAATTCATCCTAAATCGTGAAGTTCCAAATTAATTTTAAATCTATTACAAATTGTTAAGTCCTAAATCAATTTCAAATCTATCATGAATCATACAATCGTAAATTAATTTCAAATCTATGGTGAATCATAAAATCCTAAATTAATTTCAAATCCACCATGAATAGTAAAATCTTAAAACAATTGCAAATATATTGTGAATCATAAAATCCTAAATTAATTTAAAATCTATCGTGAATCGTAAAATAAGAAGTTAATAAAATAAGTTAAAGTCAATTGGTATCTAAAGAAGTGGGATTTTTCAAATATTTTTTCAAATTCAATAAAGAAAAGCACAAGAAAACAGCTTTAATTTTAATTATAAACGCTATTATGGAACAATTGTTCTCACTTTATATCATCTTTCGCTACACTTCAAATAGAACCCAAAAATAAAAACTATTGTGTTTGGTATTCTCATAGTAACTTATGTTAAGTCAACAAATCTTTAATGCTAATATATACAAAATTTTCCAATATATATCATATGAAAATCACGAATGATACCTAAATTAATTTATCTCCAGTTTATGTAAATACAAATGAATAACCAAATAAATAAACCTGTATCATATTCGGAAAATATATCATTGTGATTGTATTATTAAATTCAAACACAAATACTAATATTTGAATCTACCTCCAAATAATCCAATGTAGTTAAGTCCAAACTCAACTACATATATTTTAATAATTAACTAATAGATATTTTCTCTCCAGAAATCAATAGTCCACAATTAAAATTTTATCACCAGTCACAAATTTCAAAAGATTTCCTTTTAACTAAAACTCCACAAAATCTTACCAATATATACCCGACCAACAATATTATTATATCTTGATTTCAATAGAAACCCTCTATCACAATATTCAAAATTACTTTATAAAAAAATATATATATATATTTTTTTTCGATTCAAATTTTAGATGTTGCTCTCACACAGCTCCAATCAAAGAGGTCCCGCGTTTGTTCTTCAAAATTTCATACACATGTTTTATAACAACCCTCAAAACTATTCTAAAATGTTCCAATAATTCTTCAATACACTCTTTCTGTAGTCAATGATAAACATGCATTCTTCCCAGCCAATCAAATTCCTCTACGGTCCTCTAGTATTTTTCTTGGTTAGTTTCACTTGCATATGTAAATAAAGATTATTTCGTTCAACTGATGCTATCTTGTTCTTGCTATTATTACGAGTATTAATTTCAAAACAAAAATATTACTTTTACGACTTTTAAATGTATAATTTAAAATGTGGCCAAATGGTTTTATGCTTCTAAATGGTCAAAATCATTTTATCCCAAATTCACATCAACTGTTTTAACCTTACCCTTCTCGACTGACTTATCTGCCGCCTTCTTCGCTGGAGGAGGGTCCTGAAGCCCTTCGTTACAAAAACAACAACGCAAGCTTTACGTCAGAGAGAAAAGGCAATGGATAGCGTCTGGCGCACTTTTATGACTTTCATATTGTCGATTATCTACCGATTAATCGGTGCATCCCTAATTGAAGTATATATAAAAACTGGAAAAAGTATAAAAGAAAAAAAATAGTATAAACCGAGTTGCAACCATTTCCCTGCAAGTCTGCCTTATTGGTTACAGCAAAATGAATAATAACTCTACTTGGGTTTTCCTTTTCTGAATCATTGCAATCTGATGCGTCACGTTCAGACTCCTAGGAAGAGGGTAACGCTGAGAGCGAAAGACAGCAGATGCTTTGTGAGGATGTGGCGCGTCAAATCAAAAAACAAACTAAATGTGTTTCTAAAGACCATCAACATGAAGTTGAAGGTCAATCACTTGCAAAGAATATATCCAAGGAGTTCGAAATCTTTGAAGCAACTAGTGAAAAAACAACAAATATAAAATTAGTGAACGCTTTCGAATCCATGCCACCAACAAATGTAGAATCAGCTGAAGCACTATTTATAATCAAACTTAGAACTAGATTCAGCAATAAAAGCGTAAATTGCCTATATTTCTTACATTCATATTACATGTCAACTGCCAAATCAGTCTCAAAATAACCTAAAGTTAAATAAATTTTTGTTTAACAATCTAGTCACTAGTCTGTCATGTTTTAAAAAGAAAATCCTGATTGATTCCTTCTTCTTAGTATTCTACTTGAATACATTATCCTCTTTTAATTTCCCTACTTCCAATGACTTGATTTTCTAACTTCTTGTACTATTGCATCAATTCAATCATTCTCTCTCTCCTTCTCTAGTTATTATCAATACCATCTAGGTTAGTATAAACTGGGTTTTATAATTATAGAAATATACTATATATTTATAATTATTATTTTTAAATGGAAAATTTAACTAGTATATACCATCAAGCCAAGGGCCCTACATTATTTATATTTATTAAAGAAAATATCTCTCAACGTCATAGTTGGTTTTAAATTAACATTACACTGTATTCATATTAATATATATTATATATATTATATAATTAAATATAATATATATATTTATTACTTGATATATATTTTATCATTATAATATATTAATCTTATTATTAATGATTAATTATATAATATTATAAAAATTATATATATTATATATATTATATTTACTATTAATATATATTATTACGTAATATATATAATTATATTATATATATTATTTAATATTTAATATAATATATTAATATATATATATATATATTATATATAATAATAATATATATATATTATATATATATATTCATTATATATTAATATTTATATATATTATAATATATAATATATTTATAAAATTATATATTATTTATTACTATATATATTTATATTAATTAAATATATATATATTAATTATAATTATATAATAATATTAATATATAATATTTAATATTTATAATATTAATATATTAATTAATATATATATTAATAATATATATATATTATTATTCCTATTATTAAAATTTTCCAATAATATCTTTTCTAATAATTATATCATAATTATTATTATAATTATATAAAGTAATTAATATAACAATATATTATATAATTGATATATATATAAATTAATAATTTCTATGTTAATAACTTTTATTATATTCATAAATTATATTATGTTAGTAGTATATATATAGATAATATCTATATTTTAATAGATAAATAAAATAATATATAATATATAAATAATTAATAAGTATTTAATACTATAAACATTATCCTACAACACAAAGTGTATTACTTCAAAGGGAGCACGCCAATGATATTATTATATATCATGTTTATAAGGATATTTATATCGATATATATAAAATATATATGCATATAACATATGAGTAATATATATAATATATATAAATACATATCTTATATATATTGAAATGTTATTAATTTTAAAAGAAAGATTGTGGCTCACTTCAGTTGGTTTTATATGTATAATTATGATTATTATAAAAAATATTAATATTGAGATATAATACATGATAATTTATCACTTACTACGCAACTTAATTTATCACTTTTATAATATTTATGTAAAGTAATTTAAAAATCTATATTATTAATAATTATATTATTATTCTATATATTATTTATAAATTAATTAATATTAATATTATTATATTTAAATATATATACTATATATATTTATAAATATTATATACTTATATATATATATAATATATTATAATATATATATATAATATATATAATATATATAATTATATATATATTAATATATTTAAATATATATTATATATATAATATATATTATTAATATAATTATTATGATTCCTATATATATATTACTTATATATTATAAATTTAAATATCAATAAAAAAGTAAAAATGAGAGAGGGTTATTTTGAAAGAAATATATGTATATTGATAATGGATAAAGCATTCTAACAATGAAAAACATAAGAAAATATAATATAAGAATAAATAATTATTTTTTATCTACATAAAATTCTTATTATCTAAGAAACTTGAAATACCATTATAATTAATTTAAATGATAATAAGTAATGAATTGGAACCATCCGACACATTTATGTACCTAGAATAAAACCATTTCATTCCAGGCAAAAATTAACTAACACAAATTATAAACTATAGCAATAATAACTACAGTAGTGGTATCATTTACCATTATAAATGCATCCTATCATATATTACTAGTATTAATTTCCTAATCTTATAAATCCATATATAATTGTAATTTTTTATATATACATGAATTATCTTTCTATACTACCACTCACGGTCTGGGCCCATTTCACTAGGGGCGCTGACAAATAAAATATAGAAAAATACATAAAGACCTATTCCGTAATATATATCCTAAAATTTAAGCATATTTTATCACTAGGAGCGAAAATGGTGCATTTATAAAGAAAAGGGAAATATAAATTAACGGTTATGTAATAAAACTAAGAAGATGGACAAGGAGTTTCACGGAAAAAAGTGCGCTTGAGAAAAGATAAGTGAGGACTATCTAACAACACGAGCTGAGTTTTAGAAATATGAATTATTTCTATTGACTCATATAATATAAATATATATATATATATATTAATATAGTGAGTCTATAAAATTCTATACTATATAGTTACTGAGCTAATGGGACGTACTATACTATTGTCGTGCGGTTAGTGATAGTAGTGATCTGTAAAGAAGAAATTGATGTATATTAGTATAGTATTAGGGTATGTTAAATACGTAAAAAAAATATCATCAAACCTCTATACCAGGTAGGACTAATACTGCCCTATGTATCATACCCCGTAGTCGGACCCCATAACAATGAAAATAAAGGTTCATTTAAGAGGTTAGCTTGTAGGACCTATAAGATATCAAATCTGCCGATATGGCTGTGCACTATGGCATAATCTAACGGTATATTATGTAGTATAACGATAATGATTTAGAATATATATAAGAAGTAATATTAGTAATAGCTATTACAATTGCCTATTTATATTTTTTTTCGATAATTTATGAATATAATTACGATGTGTATATATATATTATATAGATAATATATATATTCAGAAATTATAAAACTAGTCGCTTTAAATATAAAAAACAACGTATAATACCATTTTTTTTACAAGTATCTCCATGATAGATATAAGCAATAAAATAATTAAAATGAATTATCTAAATATAATTAGATAATATCCTAATTATAATAGTAAAACAATCAACCATCAAACACAGTCTAAATATAGACTTAATTCCCTTAAATTAAAGAAGATATTTAAAAGATTATAGTATTGTAATTAATTTAATAAATTATTAAAATTAAATATTTATATATATATATGTATATTTAATCATAATATATTAATATATATATAATATATATATTATATATATTTAATATATATATAATTAAGTATATATATTATATATTAATATAATATTAATATTAAATTATATATATTATATATTATCATATATATATATATATATAATTATAATATATATTATTAATATATATTATATACATAAGTAAGTACGGGTAGCGTTATAATTAGTGAGTAGATAGCTCTCAGTAGGTAGTGTTAGTACTCTACTCTAAAATATATTATACTTTTTGAAAGGTGTTTTAAATATCTATAATATAAAGTAATTGAAAAATATTGCAAATCAACTATTTATACAATATGGTAACATCGTAGAATATATAGTATTAAGAAAGCAAATTGGAATCATCTCTGCAATGAATTGGAATAATTTAAAATAAAATAAAAAGGCGACAAAAAATTGTTAGTAAAATACCAGATATTAAAAGATTATAATGGTTATATGTTATTACTATCATTATTAAAAAAATATCATATAAAGAAAATATAAACACAGAACATCAAAAAATATCCCATCAGTCGACTCTCACCCATTTTTTTCTTATCTCATTCTGATATTCTTGACTTCTCACGCTTACGACTATTACCATCACATATGAAAGAGGCTCATCATCCGCATAGAGGTCGAATATGCTCCGATATGTATTTATGAAATTCTCATCATTTAGAAAAATGTTAGCTTATCTACTATCTTTTACATAGCAGTTATAGAAAATAAATCTTAAGTTTAAATTGTAGAGGAATAAATTGATTTATATATCTGTTTTTGTCATATTAAGCTCGCAATGAAGGTGGCTGAAACAGATGAATAGACATTGTAATTGTTTTTATTTCTGTAAGTTAACAACGTTATATAAAAGGGCGCGAGGGCTTAGAATTTTCATTAGATTACCTAAGTATTTACTTAATGAAAGGATTTTAAATTTGATTATAAGTTTAAAATAAATAATAACAATAATATATAATATATGAAAACTCTTTTCGTTCTCATTATCTACGTTAACTAATATTACGAAATTTATAGTGGTATCTTGGTGCAAAGTATATTTTTATAGTATATTTATATGATAAATTATTTTAATATATAAATAAATAGTAATTAGAATAATTGTCAATATAATCAAATAGAAATATATAGCATAATTTTATAATTATAATACTATTTAATTTATTAATGTTGAGTAATTTATATATATAAGCATTAATTATAATACATATAAACAATGTTATATTGGTGAAAAAAGTGTTATTAAATATAGTTAGTTAATAATATTATATGTATGAATTTCTATATTAATTATATAAGAAAAATAATAAATCGTATAATAATAAAAACTTTGATATAATTATAATAAATAACGCATATAACACAAACTATTAATTTAATAAATAAATATGATTATAATATGTAGTATCATATATACTAAGAAATTTACTCAATTTGGAAATGTGATTTAAATAATTTATAAGTTATTTGCTTCAGACATCCTGATAACACGTGACAGATGAACAAATGATCTGTTATTCCATTATCCGAATTACTCCTGTTCAGATTTAGGTATTATATATTAATAAAATTAATATTTTTCGATTGTATATTTCGTTAGGCTATATTATATATTAATATACTATATATTATACTATATATTATAATAATATAAATCCTTATAATATATATATTAAAATATTTATTAATATTAATTAAATATAAATTATTTATATATAATATTTTATATATAAGTTATATATTGGAATATGATTTTAATAATAATTATTATAATATATATATTTAATATATATTAAATTATATATATTAATATATATATATTATTTATAGTATAAACTAATTACTAGATCATATTACCTAAGTATATATAGTATTTACTTCTCCTAAGGTTAACGTATATATATATCACCACTTAGATCATATTATAATTATATTATATTAATTAATTATATTTATAATTATAATATTAATTATATATATTAGGTTATAATAATATGTATTATATATATTATTATATTAAATTATTATAAACATAATATCACATATATTAATCTTAGTTTTTACTATGATATAGAGATATATATATATATATATATATATAATATATATATTTTATATAATATATATATATATATGGGGTGTAGGTATCTGAGTAGTATATATATATTTATATCTCATATATATATTTATTATTATATTATAATATAAATATATTTACTTTATAATTAAAAACAATAATAAAGTATATATGAGCACAAGACAATTAAAAGTATCTATATTGAGTATCTATAGTAATGTTATGGTACTTAAATTAATATTCAAGAGATATGCGACTTATACCCTAACCTATTTATCCTACCTAGCTATAATATAATTAATCATAACACTTCTTATACTTTTATATTTATATGGGGGATATATATATTAAAAGAACTATTATGCTTTCCTTATTGCTAATATCATATACTACTATTATATATATATATATATCTGTTCTATTCAGATGTTGAAATTCAAACTTCTGGACTATAAGCCGTCGCGAAGGGCTAGAATAGTGCAAAGGGAGAATTAAGGTACATTTATTGTTAATATATATTCTATCGTTATGAGCGCTTCGTCTTAAAAAGTTCCGGTGTGTACGATTAGAAAGGAACAGCTAGTTGATGTTGACGTTCGCATGTAGGTTCACCGCGATTTAGGTTACTCAATTTTAATGTGGTTGTGCGTGCGTACATGTGTGCACTCAAGGCTAAGGAGGCCATAGATTTTATTAAAAAAAAGTCAAAAATGCCAATATTTGATGAAAAAAAAGCAATAAACGGTTCAAAAAATCAGTAATAATATATTTATATTTCTATATACTCATACTTATTTTTATATATATTATATATATATATAGTATATACTACTTTATTTATATATTATATTATTATTTTTAATTAATTATATATAATAAATTATATAATATATATATATTATATATATATATATTTATATATATATTATCCACCTTATATATACTGTATATTATATATATATATAGTATATATATATATATATATTATTTATATATCTATAATATATAAGGTTTAGTTATTATATATATATATACTATATTATATTTATTATTATATATATATATATATATAATAGTATATATATATAATATAGTATATAATTATATATTTATATATATTTATATATATAGTGATATATATATTATATATAATATATCTATTATTAAAATATTTTATATATACTTATATATTTATATATATATTTAGTATATATATTATATTATGATTTTATATTTATATATATATTAGTATATATTAGTATATATATATATATTAATATAATATATATATATATATATATTAATTATATAGGTAGTGATACATATATATATATATATATATGAGTGGGTGTAGGGGGAGGGGGGGGTTGGGGCATTATATATTATTTATATTATTATTTATATATATTATTAAGATATATATTATATTAATATATATTTTATTATTATATTATATATATTTATATATAATTTTTTATTTTTTTTTATATATTATGATATTTTAGTTATTTATAGTTATATAGTTATTTTATTTGTATATTATTCATTATTTATTATCTTATTATATATATATTATATTATTATTATTTATTATATTATATTTATATTATATATATATTGAACTTATTTTATAAACTAAAGATGCGTGTTTCAATTACATTATTATTACGTATTCATTAAATTGGCAAAAAAAAAATAAAATAAAATATAGTATGTAATAAATATATATTATAATATTATAATATAGTATATTATATATTATATATATTATTATATATAATATATATAAATATATGTTCTTTTGTGTACAATATTTCTATCCTGCTCGAGGGTTTTCCATTACAATTGGTATTGGGAGAATAACGATTTTTAATTTTTCGAACTTTCTAATTGACTTTCTAACTGATGAATGTCATTATTATCTGCTGTTTGAAATATTTCTTGTCTTCTTTTTTCTATAATCTGGTATTTTTCTTACTGTATTCAATTTAAACTCAGGAAAAGAATTTACTGGACGTCAGTCCACTTGTGTTGAGGCATTAACATTTTAGCATATTTGAGTAGTTCTTTCGGTACACTTTATAATTTTAATGACCATTGTCAGATTTTATTATTAATATATCTAGTGATGATAATTTACCTTCTACCGATTTTAATAGTTGGCACGTAATTATTGATCTGATTTTGTATATCTTTTTGATTAAAAAGGTTTTGTGGAATGGTAGCAAAATTATCTTCCACATAACTTTGCCTGTTGTATTATTCCTTTGAAAGAAATCCTGGAAAACTAGATGGTATTTTTAATATATATATAGTATTATATATTATTATAATAATAGATATTATATATATATAGTATTATATTATTATATAATATATATAATATATATATATATATAAATTAATAATAATATTAATTATTAGATATTAGATAATAGTATATAAATATATAATATTATAATATTATTATATATTATATATATATATTATACTATATAGTATTATATATATATATATTATATTTAATTATATATTATTATTATATATTTATCTATGGTGGGTGTAGGTGTATATGGGTGAGTAATTATATATACAATATATATGTTATATATATATATATAATATATATATATATCTATATTACTTATATATATATTATATATATATTATATATATATATATATATAATTATAATAAGGGCCATGAAATTATTACTTAGGACTAGTGACAACATACTAAGTCCTTTAACTTGTTTGAAGATTCTTCCATTGAATTAAAAAATTTAACAACAGGCATTTAAAATATAAAATGTATCGAAAAAATACACACACTGGTACGTATTTTATTTTGGTTTCAGACACTCTCGTCTTAGGGAAAGAAAAAGGGTAGGCATAAGCCAGTTTTTATGAACGTTAAGATTGTGTAGTCCTCAGTATTTAGAAGGATAAATCAAATATGTAAAAAGAGTTTTATAAAAATCTTAAATATCCTTAGCTATGTCGTAAATTTAGCATTAAAAATAGCAATAGTAATATTATAACGTCAGTTCTCCTAATTCGTTTAGGAGTGAGAATATATTGGTTTACCCAAGTAAAAAAAAATCAGGGTTGACATTAAAAAACCAACCTAATGAAACAAGCCCCTTCAAAAAAACAAAAAAAACAAAAGAGAAACAGCTAAATGCCAAAAATACCCGGCTACAAGTGTGTGTGTGTGTGTTTTTTTTTTAAATTTAGCTGTTATCTTCAACAATTTAAAAGATATTTTTAAAAATTATTAATGTGCATTAATTACAACTATATTATGTTTCATTGTTAGTGAGGCTTGATATGCCATTTAAATTTTGAAATAATTGAGAATGAAAAAAATTAATTTTAAATTTTACTACAAATGAACGTATCTTTAAATGGTAATTAACAGAAGATAATAACTATATTCACTTATTAAAATTATTAAATAAAAAACTTTTTTGTAAATAATGTAAGAGTTCTTTCCTCTTTGGCTATAAATTTGCTACCATATATTTTGAACTTCCATTATTTTATATAATATGCAATAAAAAATTATAAAACCAATTTGTAATATTAAATTGAAATCAGTCTGTGAATGCATCACATTTTCCCATTTTATTTCCCATTATTGAGAACTATTTGTAACTATCTGACTATATCCTTGCCAGTTTTTGAGCTTTTCTGACCCAAGTCTATTTCAAACTTTTTGACTTAACAATTCCAAAAGTAGAGAAAATTCATTCAATTGATCTAGAACTGGCTGGGTATAATTGTAAGGATGCCAATAACTGGCAAAACCAATATGGTAACTTTTTTATCAGTATATTTTTTCAAATTAATATGTATATCCACCTTTATCTGGGCATTAACTTGACAGCAGGTGATTCTTTGACATATAGGTGGACGGTGTTTAAGATAAATGTAAGTCATTAGTCAACCTGGGTATTCAGGATAATTTTCTGAAAAATTAATTTGTGATTTCAGTCAATTAACTTAAAGGCTAGAATTACTGATTAATTTTAGAATAAGTTTAGTTCTGCAGTTACCGAATTACAGTCTACAATTTAACTTGAGAGCTTTGACTGACTGCAAGTTTGAGTTTTAAATACTGCTGTTGCCTGGTAAGCCAGTTTATTCAGTCCTATCTACTTAGGCTATGGCGAACCAATCACTAGTTTCAGGGCTACGAAAAAAAAGATTTGCTTTTTTTTTTTTTTAAATTGCCCAACCATCTTGTTTTTTATAAACCAGTTTTTTCTTAAAAAGCTTGGGCAAATGTAAAAAATAATATTATACTTATATATTATTTATATATATATGATATTATTATATAATTATATATATATTATATATTATATATTATAATATTAATATATATATATGGTATAATATATAATTATATATATATTATTTATGTATATATTATATATATCATATTATATATATATATATAATATCTATATATATATATATATTATATATATATATATCTATATATATGTAATACATATATATAACTTAGTAATACGAAGTAAATTTAAAGTATTACATAGTCTTTAATGCATAGTGTATAACCTCTCATTAACATAAACTAATTCCTAATATATAGAAAGATGTTAATTTGCATAAGCAATTTATTTATATAAGGTCTTAAACAAGAACATATAAGGGAAGGTAAGAATTATCTTCTCCGGGATTGAACACCTGATGTTCGCGAATTTGAGGACAATATAAAGCCGATGCTTTGCCACTTGACTATCCCAACTAGTGGTAAAGCATGGGTATATTGTCTCGTTCGCAACACGCGATGGTTCAATTCCGGAGAAGGAAGTTAATTCTTTACCTTTCAATTATATGTTCTTTGTTTAAGGCCTTATATAAATAAAAGCAATATTGCATATTTAACATCTACAATTATTAAAGACGAAGGGATAGTAACAGGTGGACACCTGCTGATGTCACCTTGAAGGCGGCTTGGTTGCTTTAAAACTGTTCTTGAACCCAACTTTATTGGGTTGGGGGAGTAGCTAGTGGTAGCATCGGGTATATTGTCATCTTCGCAGCACGGCGGTGGTTCAATTCGAAGAAGGCAGTAACTAGTCTTTTACCTTCCTCATTGATATGTTTTTGTTTAAGACTTATATATATTGTATTTATATATTTATATATTACTATTATATATATATATATTAGTATATTATATATATATATATATATATTAATATTATATATATAATATATTATTATAGGTATATTATAATATATATATATATTATATATATATATATATAGTTATATATATAGTATATATATTATATATATATATATATGTATTATATAATATATATATATATATTATATAATAATATTATATATATTTTAATATAGTATAAATTAAGTTCTTTAAAAAAAACTAAAATTCTCTGAATTTTCTATGAAGGTGCCTTTATTTATTTATTTTTTTTTTAATATAAATTACAAAAATATACATATCATTATTTTTTTTCAAATCTCCCATCATCAAGGGTTTTTTAACAATAAATAAACCCCAGCCTGATGGGGTAAGTGATAGCTTTCGGGGTTGTATATGCCAGCTGCCAGTATTAGGTTACAAGGGTAGGTAATGTATATTAGACCTGACAACCACTTTTCACTTTAGTTTTAAATAAAACAGAAGTTTAAATATATAAATTATAATATATTTACTTAATTACTTAACTTATGATATATATTTTTGAGACCAATAGTCATCTGACGAAAAGTAATAACAATTGCAATATGCATTACTTTAAAGTTTTAACCAAAGAGGCATGACATATATCATTTTTCATCAGTGGGATTGGAAATGTCGTTCAAATATATTTTATAGTTGGAAATTTTATACCTATTTATTAAACTTTATTTGTCAAATAATACTGAAATGATATTATTATTCCCCAACAATAATTCATAATTTTATTTTGTCCTCAAAAATAGATATTTTAAAAAAGACCATAAAAGTCCAATAAAACCCAATAAAATAACAAAAAAGCTTAAATAAACATGAAAAAAAAAACCCATTAGGCTTGTTTTTTTTCTGTCCACCCGTGGGTTTTTTCCCAACCTGAGTAAAATGGATTAATCTGTGAAAGAGAAAATTCCACAAAATGTCAAAATGATAAATCAGTATTTTTAACTTTTAAAAGAATTTTTAAGCCGGCAGTGAAAGAAAGAGAACATTGTCATAAAATGTCAGAAAATGTCATAAATGCTCAGAAAGATATTGAGGAGAGACGATTTTAAAAGAAGAAAATATCAGCATGCATATTGCCCTAGGACTAATAATGTGATTTCTACTCTGCACATCCATAAGAAAAATAAAAATCATTCAATTAATTTAATTAATTATTTTTTGCCTCAATTAATAATCATGGGAAAAAGGTTATCAGTCTTTCCTTATAAAAAAATATACAAAATATGAACATAATTATTGAAGCATATTCAAATGATTCATTAGCCAATAATATTTTAAAAGATAATATATTCTTCAAAAAACTTTTTTTGTCCATGTAAGATGATTCTATTACGTAGTTAGTTTGACTTATTTCGTAGCTTTTTTTTTCTTGCTTTTCTGTATTTAAACTCGATCATTTTTTATATCAACTTCACTTGAAAAGGAGGCCAAGTTTAGGTCGCAAAAGCTAGTGAACTATTATTAAATAAATTTTTAAAGCTATTATTTTATTTTTATGTCCTAATTTTTTTTTATTATAAAATGGAATTTTATTATATATATATATATATATTATATATATATATATATATTTATATATAGTTATTATATTTATATATTATATATGTTAATATACAAGGTATAGACTGTATATGAAACCCTTCTTTGTTTAGGTTTAAATAATACTAATTTGAAAGTTGGAAGAAATCGAGCTAAAATATGTTTTTTCCTTGTCATGGCAAAGCATTGATAAATGGTAGAATACCAGGTATAAAAAAGATATGGATTTGTGTCGATGACATGAGTGTAGCAAAGTGTAATATGAGTGTGTATGTGTGGTAGGTTGTGTAGTATGGTCTTGTTTCGTATGTGGTATGAAGTTAGAGTATAAAACTAGTAACAAGTTTAAGGCATTTATTGAGTATAAAGCTTGATTGTTGCAAGTATGTGTTTGTGTTTGTGTTTAATGTTTATGGTGTTTTTGTGTTATGGATGTGTTGATATAGTGTGTAAAAGTGTAAATATAATGTTGGTGTAGGTTGTTTGTAAAGGGCAAATATCTAAGTATAAGTGTGTATTAGAGATGTGTTTTAGCTCAGTGTGTATGTAGAGTTGTGTGTATCTGTGGTGAGAGCAAGTATGGTTTGTATGCAGATTTGTGTGTTTATGTGTATGGGTGATGTGGGTATAATTGGTGTTAGAGTGTGTGTAGGTCTTTAGGTTAAGGTACGAGGTGTATTTGTGAGAATGTGAAATTTAAGAGTTAATAAAAATTGACATGTTTGAATGGAATGAATTTTAACGTTGCTTCTTGTTTGTGTTTTGGTTGATATTTTACTATATATATATAGTTATTTATATATTATTTATGCTATCTAAAAAATATATTTTGAGTTTATAACTAGGAGTTATTCACATATACTAGTTATTAGTTTTTGTAGGGGCTCACTACCATTATATATAATATAATTCAGCTAGGCACCAATATTTATCATCTATATTAAATTATTCTAGAACTATAAATCAAATATCTATATATTATATTTATATATTGATATGGTATATACGTAAGAAATATTTTTTAATTGTGAATCGTGGGCGCCGACTATCTTATTTATTCGCTTGGATCTGTGTGAGAATGTTTTTAGACAATTTTACCAACTATCACGCGATCGCGAGTATTTATAAACAATACGGACTAGTGGCTGATAGATTTGAATATGATATCTAAAATAATTATAAGATATAGATTATCTAACTATCTACCTATCATATTAATTACCTTACTAAGGCTTATGGTACTAATTTACCCTAACAGCTAGCATGATTATATATCTCCTATTATATGTATGCTTAACACTTCGAGTTTTATGCAACATATTAATCCTTAGTAACAGCTGTTATTTTGTGGTACAAATGGGGATAGAAGGATATAGTGTATATAGCTCTCCACCTAACAATCCTGAATTCTTGCAGTACATTTTTTCTTCTCCAAAAGCGTCGAAATTATCTGAGAGAGATGATATATAACATGGATTCTATGATAATATAATTTTCCCTTTTTGTTTTAGTCTTTTTCGATAATTTCAAAATATGATTAGGGAGTTATCCTTGAGAAAATACCCTACAATACATACATTTTGAATGTCTTTGTATGTCTTCCTTTCTATTCTTGATAAGGGGTTTGCAGTTTCCTCTTAACCCTTTCATTATATTAGCTCAGTTGTGATACTCTTCATTGAAATAGTTGGGGGATCTAGCCAAGTTCTTCTTTGCAGTGTTCTACATCTAATACGCTAACTTGGCGTTAAGAACATATAATCTGCCTCTTTATATAACTCCCACACCAATAGACTTTAACGAACGTTTTGACCACTACTAGTGTTGTTATTTGTCGTTCTCATTTCTTTTGTCGATTAGTTGTCTGCACTCATCTCCTCTGGCTTCATTTTTACCTCTCTGTTGGGATTGGTCGACTCTGTTTTTCATCACTAACTGGACTGTAAATTCTTCCAGTGAATTGTTGTTGGTGGCTGTAGTAAATTCTTTAATCGTGTGTTTTTTTTTTGATATTGGAGTGTATTAAATTTTTAATTAATTGTTCTCTGTTTTCCGGTATTGGGTCTTTTCCAAACTGCGAGAATATGCTGACGCGTTTATCTTGATTATATAAGAAGTTTATTTGTCAACAATCTGGCTTTAGGAGGAGAACTTGAGTAATGTGCAATCATTTCATATTTATTGAGTAAATGTTATTTAGGTTTAAATTCATATTATCACACGAAGACAATAGCTGTTTTTCTTATGCTTTTACAGTATTCATCTACGGAAACATCTTTCATCACATAATGACTTTACTCATGATTTATTGTCTTTTGTAAGTTATAACACCTGTATCAATATCATTTTGAGTGGTATTAAATGCTTTCCTTAGCGTTTTGAGTATTAATTTGTATTATGGAGTCGGGAGCTAGAAGTCTGTAAGATGTCGGTTTGCTAGGATGATTGATTTTTTGGTAATTCTTTATTACATAATGGATTTTCAATATGCTTATTAGTGCAAGTGTGTATACATTGTATAGTCATACTACTTCCTTCACATTGTTGAGTAGATTATTGATTTAAGCGTTGGAATACATGGACAGACTGGGTACAAGCAAAGCAGGTTTCTTTTGTATGAATCTAACATTTTTCATCACGGTCTATTACGTGAGCGATCTATTTCCTCAGCCGTAGTGTGGAACGCTCTATATATGGCATATTAGTAATACAATGGCATGGATATTATGAGCCGGGTGTGCCCAGATTTCATTTTGAATTGTACTAATAAGATATATCTGTTTCATTTTCGAGTATTTCTCTCTTTATATTTATTCATTTATTATAAAATTCTTATTAAATCTAAACAGTAAACACAATTAGCGTCTAATGAGCAAGCTTAAATACGCAAGCAAGCGAAGAGCGGATTGCCGGTATTGCGGTGGAAGGATCTGCAGTACTATGATGCGGATGGCTCCGGTTATGCCGGGAATAGCGGGATGCTCGTAGCAAATTGCATCATCTCACATACGGATAATATCCTCACTACTATAATAATAATTAAATTTTCATTGTAATATTATTTTTTTGTTAATTTTTAATAATTTTCTAATTGTTTTATCTAAAAGAATATATTTATATATAATATATATATATATCTATATTAATAATAATTATATAATAATATAATATTATTATATATATATTTATATTATAATAACTATTATATACTTATATTAATATATGTATTATATATATAATATTAATTATTTAATATATATTATATATATATTTATATATCTATTAATAATTATATATTATATTATATATATATATATTAATATTATTATATTATATATAATATTATATATATATATATATATAATATTAAAATTATATATATTATAGTTAAAAGCACTACTACAATTAATGTTGTTATCTATGTTATTATATATAAGTGAATCTATTATTATAATAATTATAATATCAATCAGTATAAACTAATTAATTTGAAATAATCTTTATTTCTGACTCTAATGATTAAACAATATGTTACTTTCTATGAATATAAGATATATTTATGCTCTTAAGATAATAATTATTTAATGAGGTATTGTATTATTTTGCCTCATATTATGTTGATATGTTGTTTTATGTTTACGTAGTATTACTGATCGTATATTAGTGTATCTAGTTAGTTTATAATTATAGTGATATTTGTGTATGTTAGGTATATTAGTTAGATATATGTATTTAATTTATTAATTAAAGCATATATAAAGCTTATTATAAATTAATAGGATTATTTATAATAATTAGAAATTTATATATATCAGGAATTATTTTACCCGTATCTTATATATATATATATTGTAAAGTCACTGGTTCTAATAGATATCAAATAATACTCTAAATTGACTCATATATCTTCTACTTTTTTTAAATATGGTCTTGTATTATTTCTAGATGAGTGATATGCTCTGCAAGCTTAATGGTGATCTCATTTTATGAGAATAAGTGATGTGTGTTATTTTTCCAAGCCGCTTCATGTCGCCGACAAAGGTTTCCGTATAGAGTTTGTGTGAGAGAGATTTATGAAGGAGAAGAAATTTAATTCACGTGAAAGATCAATTGGGGGAAGAGTTACAAATAAAAAGTGAGGATAAAATACCAGACGTAACGTTGAATTAATCTTGTCTAATTAATATGATAGACCAATATATACTATATATCATATTAGTATATAATTTTAAATTGGTCCATTATCTTTATTTACTAGATTTTCACTAATATTATATATAATATTTTTTATTGTAATATGTTATTTATTAGCATTAAATTAAATGTTAAATTTGATTATGATAGCTTTATTGTGATAGTTAAAGGGAGTGAGAATACCCATCAAAAATATAAATAGCTTTTGGTACCTACCTAGAACTAATCAAAATTGTATTATATATTATATAGACGCCTATTCTAGATACATTAAACGTTTTCGTAGCAATAGGTAAGGTGTTTGCCGAATTTTCGTGGTAGAGGATGCTGGGTTTAACTCCTGTTATTGGTAACACAGTCTGAGATATTTACTCTTACCTGGGGGCAGAATTAAACTCACTCGCTGCCGATAAACAACTTCGGTGACTACAGGTTTCTTGATGAGTAGCACAGGTCCTTCAAAAGGTTTCAGCAGTTTCCTGCCAGTGATGATATCGGCGTCTTGAGAAAGAGGATTGGGATATATCTCTGTTTAAAAATGCAAGAAGTTATCTATATATATACTCAAGTAATAAGTATAATCTAAGTTTGTAGGACTTTTTGAAGCTAGATTTTTACATCAGTCTTAGGTAGGAAACACAAAATTTATACCATAAAATTAGGAACCTATCATAGCAAAATAGTGAATGTTTATCTATTTAAAATTTGGACACCTCTAGATATATAATTATAATATATATTATTATATATATATATATATCGTATATATATACATATATATATATATATATATTATATATATAATTAGTGAACCTACTAATACACAGCTATTAGAATTACTCAAACAAGCTATATCTACTAAATTGGAGATCAGATGACTTATTTGAAGATACATAAAGTTCTTTTCACCTAGAAGTTAATTCTACATGACAAATGGAACAGAAAATAAGATAAAGACTAAATAAAGCTATTTTTTCTGTACGACGCAAAAACTCATTTAAAATAAGTACCGTAACAGAGTAATATATTATATTTATATCTATATATATATTATATAATATTATAATTATATATTATACGAAAATAAGAATTTTAAAATAAACGCAATATAATTTGTATTGGAAAAAAACACCCCTAAATTCACCCTGATGGGATTCGAACCTGGACCTAGCAGATAAACGTGCAGGTGGAGTTTTATCACAATATATATATATATATATTTTTATATATATATATATATTATATATATATATATAATATATATCTTATAAATATATATATATATATTTTATTATATGAAGCCGCTTCGTTGGTAGTTCATTAATTAAGCAACTTCAAATTTGTGAATTTCCCTCTAAGACTTCTAAATAACTGGCTCCAAACTAACAAGGGACCTTATATATTATAGATAATATATTAACTATATAGGTTATAATTATATATATTAATAGTATAATAACAATCATAGTATTACAATTGAATTATTTAATAACTATATTAAATATATAATATTAGTATAATATTATTATTATATATATATATATATAGTATATTATATATATATATAGTATATACTAAATATATATAAATATTACTAAATCATCATATAATAATAGGATATAATAGAATATATTAGGTAATATATATATATATTATATATATTAATTAATATTAGTATATATAAAATAAATAGTATACTATATATATATTTGAACTATATATTTAATATATATATGTATATATTATAATAGATAGATATATAATAATTATAAATATATATATACGATATAGAATGATATATATATAATATATATATATATATAATGATATATGGTAATAGATTATTATATATATATATATAATATATATATATATAATTTATATATTGTGTATAATATTTATATATATTATATATATAATATTATATATATATATATATGATATATATAGTATATATAAAATTCATATATAATATATATTTAATATATATATATTATATATATAATATATATATATATTATATATATATATATTTTATACTATATATATGTATTAATCTTTATATATATTATATTTAAATATTATATATTTAATATATATAATATATATATATAGATATATACTATATATATATATATTATATATAATATATATATATATAATAGTATATATATGAGATTAAGGTAGCACAATAATGAAGAAAGTGTTTAGGCGACCCCTTACTAAAAAGTCATTTGCTGTTGGTTCAGCATAAGTGACTAAGTACCCAGATCTTTTCTTTTCATGGATATGCTTAATTGACTGGACAGTCAGATTCTTTGTCCCCATGGGCCATCATAAGTGATATGGATGCCAGATCCATTTTGTTCTTGGCCCAAAATAAGTGACTGGGAAGCTAGATTATTTTCTGTTCTTGGTACCTCACAAGTGGTCGTAGTAAGATCCTTTTGTTCATCTGCAATAAGTGGCAAGGTTGGAAATTCTGTCCTGCTCCATCTTCATCTTTCCTTACAATAACCAGCCCCTTTCTCTCCGGAGTTTTAATCCTATTCATGTTAACGTCGCAACCATAGCTCATATATAATATTTATTCTTTTTTTAATAACAAAATATGAATATATATACATTATCAATATTTATCGAAACAGATTAAGTATTATAGATGATATATATTTTATATATATATATATATATATATATATATTATATCTTAATACACAAAGATGATTAGAAATATTTTTTGGAAAAGTTTGAGTTTCCCAATTTGCTAAACCTAATCCAGGCAATTTAAAAGTCAAAAGTTTTATGCCAAAAGTTTTAAATTTAAAAAGAAGGTTTTCTTACTACGCATATAATTTTTGCGTCCTTTTTTTAGATCAAGAATAATTAGCCAAATATCTTCTTATAAGCTAAATAAAATTATTAATAAATTATTTCCTCATTAATAATTTAATAATTATTATTAATTGCAAACTTCTATGGTAAATTATACTATTATTTATACTATTATTTATACACAATATAGGCTCTAATATAATAATTGTGTAAAACTAACTATATATAAATATTGGTAACGTTTCTATATGGTATATATAGCTGCAACATAGTATTTATATTAGTATTATATAATTGTGTAGTAGTAATATATATATTACTATTTCTCTTAGTTATATATATATAATTATATTATGAATAATATATATATAGTTATATACTATATATTTTTAATTAATTATATATTAGTATATATATTATTATATATATTTAATATATAGTAATATATATATATATTAATATATTAATATATATATATATATTATATATTATATTATATAATAATACATATTTATTCTTATATTATAATATATATATTGTGTGGATAATATTCCTTTATATGATTTATTAGGTACTAAAGATATTATTTATGAAAATAAAATTGAAGCATGATATGTATTTGTTTTCCCTAAACTAGAATTATTATATGTATTATTCTTGGGATTTACGACAATAGCTAATGTTGCGTATCTCAATTAAGAGGATATAATATATATCGGACTGCTTTAAACATAACTATTGGAACATCCTCCAATTACACAAAAAAAAGTTAGGATTCAATGAAGTATTAAGACCGTATAGCATCTCTTCATAAGGAGCGATCAAATCCGCTGTAGCTTTAACATAGACCATCTTATACCATATCAAAAAAAGATTGGATTTGTGAATAAGTATTAAGCAATCAGAGTCATCCAATTATATATATAATTTATATATATATATATAATAAACCTAATTAAAGGACTCACCTTATACTCATTAATTGTTTTTTTTAAGAAAAAAAAATTGAGAATAAATATTCTTCTAAAGTAATCTAACATTAAATGTAGTATTGTTTAATTTTATATTAATACTGCCATATATATTAATAAATAAGACATGAGATTTATCGAAATATACTAGTAATAAGATACATCTAGCATCTATATATGAGATCTTCACTAGAATAGAAGCAACTCTATAACAATAAATCAACAAATAACATAATTTTGCAAAGTTATTATGGAAGGTTCCTTATATTTAAATAAAACAATTCTAACTTTACTTTACTATTAAAATATCATACTACATAATACATATAAATAAACACTAACATCAAACTTATATATACGTAAAAAATAACACCTGTCTGTTGGTGCCGTTATGATTTCTTTTGCTTTCTATGATATAATATATATTTTTGTATATAGTGTTGTTGTTCATGTTCTCTTTGTCTTGTTTTACTTCTTGTAACCCTCGTGATTCTATTATAGAAGCTCTTTTTCAAATTTGATATTAATTGGGAGAGAGTTAAAAACACGAGAGATATTAGAAGATAGACAGCGTATAGCAAACTCAGATAGATAAATTTATGTCAGATTATGGTTTGTAATATGTATAGAATATATACGATTACGTTGTGTCATATATGGTATTAATTTTCGGTTTACAAAGATTTATTATATAGATTAAGCTTTATATAAAAATAAATATATCGCAATTCTGTAATTAACTTCGAAAAATAAAGCTCGTAGAATTAAACTGAACATAATATTAAAAAAAATGCAATTTTAGATGTACTTCTAATCAAAGAAGAGAAATGTACTGTAGTGTATGAAAATTCTAAATCTTTTTTGTTACACTAAGTGTCAAGCGACTAAATATGTATTTATAGGATTATTCAACCTGAGTATAATTAGATCTGGGTTGTGCTGACACATGCTCGTGCGAATATGAATTTGCGTGATAACGTTGTTTGTATAATAATTGTGTGATACTCTACATTTCTTATCTGAGATGTAAATTATCGATTGGTTTTAAATTTGTTGCATGACACATTGATTTTCTCTTAATTTTGTAGAAAGTGCCAGATAGGTATTACAATCTAGCATTATCGAAGCGGATATTAGCTTGGAGTGTTTTAAAATGTCTTCGTGAATGTTTGACACAGTTGGTGATTAAGTACTCTTTCATATTATTGCGAATCATTCTAAGGGAACAGGTTAGGGCAACAGTCGTATCCTGATCATTAGAGTAAAAAATCAGCATAATGGAATAAGAAAAAGAATTTGTTTTTGGTGAAAAAGTTAAATTGAAATCATCATCTTATAATAATGTACATATTTCGCAAAGTATTTGTTATGGATGGTTTTCAATATTTTATATAATAGTATACTGCATACTGAGTAATTAAACTATTTTAAATAGAATGTGCATGAAGTAATGTGGCTTTTGTAATGGTAGATCATCTTACTTATTTGTGTCTAGATAATCAATAGTTAAATAGCTTACTATATCCTAACTGTCGGGAGTAATTATAGATATATACCGTATTGGTAGAAAGCATTGTCAGGAACATATTAACTTAGGTTTTGTGAGCGAATATGCACGCTCTTGTTGAAGAGTCTGAATAAGAAGGAGAGTTATGAGCATTTATTAATCGTTATAAAGAATTTGTGATTAGTATTGTAATAGAATTTGTGGATTGGTTAATGTTTCAGAATATACTTATTAGGGTCGTAAGTCTACGTTGTGCATGATCCAGCTGTCAGTGTTCTAAATCGGTTTGCCCGTTTAGTTAAAGCCAAGTTAGGCTGCGGAGTTCTGATTGAATGTGAGTATTTGATGAATGGTACAATTGCGTGTGTGTTGACCAGGGAGATATTGCTCTATATAGATCTTCATCAGATATTTGCTCTGTGTGTTGAATGAATAATGGGATGAAGTCTCCTCGATTGGTGTTGTGGACCATATAGTCTTTGGCATTTTTAGTTTGGTTTCCAATAGTCATTTCCAGGTCTTGATATCAAGCGCGCGCGGGCAACGAGAGCAGCTATCCTGCAAAATCTGCGTGATGATAATATAAGAGTCCAGTTTGGCGTTACTCTGTTCTAATAGTCAATGGGTAATACGATCACACGTGCGGAGCTATTGTATTTTTGGTCTAAAATTGGGAAATATTTGTATTTCTATGGCCGGGAATTAATTTAAACACGAAGCCGTGAACTGCGCTGATAAGACGTATTATATGGTTTACAATAAAATTTATATAACATTAAACAGAATGTCGAAATAGGCTTGCCAAATTTTTTTATAATATGTTTAGTTATCTTATGTATATTATGCGAATGACTATATTATATTTCGTATCATTTTGATAAATCTAGATACATATATAAGTATCAATGTATGTACTCAATGTGTCGCCTGTAGGAGATTCTGTGTGCATCTTGAAAGCCCATATATAGATGGGTTGGCAATTATCCTGATTTGATCTTTAATTGGTTAATGTATTTTTGTTAATTCGAAGCGTCTCTCAAGTCGATTTTTGGCAATCGTTGTGAAGCATTCTTTCTTCTGACTCTCTGGCGTTTTTATCCGTTTCTAACATCTCACAAATATTATGCATGGCGGCATCTTGGTTTACTATCTTCCATCACGATTTAAGGGATTGCAGTCACTTAGATATACTTTTTTCGAGTTTATCGTTTATATATGCTCTTAACAAGAAATAGATATACGTTTCGAAACTCCATTAACCAGAAGTGCAGATGATTTTGAAGGATATAATAATATATTGAAGGAATATAAATTGCCCTTTATGCCTTTTATTAAAATATAGAATCTTGAAAATACAGATTTTCTACACAAATTCAAATATTGTTATATTTAACAAATTTATTTATTATATAAAGAAGATAAAAGGCATAGATAATATAAGGAAACGAGGAAGAATTTTTAATATTTACATGTTATGTTTTAAGGATTTTATTCATTTAAGATCTCTGCTGGGACTTATTGATTGTTGTTAACTAGTGATTGACTCTTTTCCCTTCGGATAGTCTTTATGAGTAGAATTTACTCAAGTGTTAAAGACTATAGAATATAGCTATCTTAGATCAATCTGGTTTTATACAGGAGATTTTATCATACATAATAATAACACAAAGTCTAGATCGAACTCTGAGAAGGAGTAATTAAGCGATAACTACAAACAAACGCTGATATATGTAGGTTTTGTCTTACTCTAGCTTTATAACCGGAGAAAGCGGGTATCAGTAGTATGATGGCAATGGGGCTGTACGGGGTTGATCCTAGTCGGATCTAGTCTATGTACATTACTTTATCTAACAGATGTTACTACACTCCAGCATAAGGGGTGAGGTTGAATTTTTTTTTTCTTTGTTGTGTAGTTAGTGTCATGGGTTTGAGACATTTATTAATTACCTATCATAACTCATATATAAATAGTGCACATCTCTGTATTTTTTTAGAAGTTGGACTTGTAGAAGGGTTGGAAATAGAAAACCCGGGATGCGGTTAGCGATGTGCGAGGTAGCGCACTCATTTTTGGGGGCAGAAAGTAGAGATAAAAAAAAAAACCGATGCGTCTCAATAGGTCTTGTCTTGTGAAGTAGGACGAGATAGAAGATGAGACTTTGATAGAAATTGTGTACGCCGCTGTCAAAAATTTTCTATTCGGTGCAGTGCGGGTAAGGCGGTTGTGTGCGCTATACTGGTGCGTTAGAGAGAAAGATGAGATATAAGAGTGGCAATATAACGGTTCACTAATCGATAAACTACAAAGAATATTGAATAGAAAAAATAAAAAGAATAAAAATTAGTATATTATTTGACATTGAGATTAAATAGATTTATTAATATTTTAATATTTTAAGATGGATAATATATATAGAAATAGAAAAGAAGATATTATATCTAGAAATAGAGAAATCCACATAAAAAAAAAATAATGTATAGATAAATATATAGAATATAAACAAATGTAAGATGGAGATATATATATTACGAATAAAATTAATAATATAGAGATAGTATAAACGTTAATTGATGCTTATATTTGGTAGAATTTTGTGTTATATGCTTTATGATGGAAGGGAAATGATGCGCTTACCACGATTAGGACGAGGAGAGGTGGCAAGAACGGATTTAGGGTTAGGATGAGGTAATTAGAAAATGTTGTTGAAGTTGAGATTTAAAGTTTGTTTTTGTAAGAACCTATTCCGTGTACAAAGTTTGATGGGATCACTGATCAGTCGTCAGGTTTATCTAGGATTATATGGAGTGCGTTGATTTTCTAAGAGGAAAGGGGAAAGAATGAATGACAATCATAATAAGTATTTTTGTTTATATATATAGATATAGATATAATAGATATAATATTCACGTTTTGGTTTTTGTATTAATATAATACCTAAGTATTTCATTCATATTATTAAATAATATTAAGATCTCCTATTTCAGCGAAGATTTCTAATTATCATATTTGATCTCTATTATGGTATATATATATATATATTATAATTGAATGAGATTTAAGTCTTCTGTCAGTTTTTTGGTTAACTGTTTTTTATTAATTCTATTTTTGAAAATCTCATAAATATAAATAATACAAAAAAAAAAAAAAAAAAATATAAGAAGAAGGTAGAAAAATATGGGATGTGGATAAGCAATAAACAGGCTAGGTTAAATTTAACTTGAAATATAATAGACTTTAAGGAAGAGATTGGTAGAGTTTTTAGGAAAATTATTATTTGTTATTTCCTTTATAGATTTTGTAAGGTATTTCTCGTGTCTTCTCTAAAACGACTCGTAAAGACCATTAGATTGGAAGGAAATTGATAGTTAAAAGATTGTAATTAATAAATAAATTAGTTTGGTTTTAAGTTTATTGAAAAAATTTATCAATTTTATTAATTAAATTTAGTAATTAGGTATATGTAGTCTGGTTATTCGTTGAGTTGCGGCAGTTTTTATATTTTTAATTGGAGAATTATTATACTTTAGTTATTAGTGGTTGGCTAAACTATAAATGTATATATTTTTTTATGAGGAAGGTCTTTTTTTTAAAAGCAAGATAGATGTTGAAAAATATAGATAAGAAGGAGAATTATTTAAAAAAAGAACTGAAGGGGATATGTATAGTATTTTTTATAATTAATTAAATAACGCATAGATTGCAGGATGGAATAATAGAGCAAGTATCATATCTTGGCCTCACACAACAAAACAGCATAATGAGGAAAAGAAGAAACAAAATACAAATAAAAAAATGTTGAGAGAAATTATTTATGGAATAATTGTATTATTTTTTAAATGTTTTGTTTTTATTCTTTTTCATTTTTGTTTTTCTTAATTTACTGAATAAGGATCTCGACATAGATTAACAGAATAAGACTTAGTACTATTTTATTATCAACTTTTTCTTATAAAATTACTTATGTGGTATTCTATACTATATGTTCCAAAAACAGTATTATGTGGGAAGTAGGATATCTTTATTTTCCCAGCTGTAGTCTGATGCCTTCCTACAAAAGGCTTGAAGGAATAAAACAAGACACATAAATAAGCAAATGTTAAAAGGAAGTCAGATCAGGAAAGCATTTAATAAAAGGAGATTAATTGTAAGTTAAGAAAATGTCTAATTAGAATTAAGACAGAACAATATCTTGGAGTTATATGGTCTCTTTTGATGAAATGAAGCTTTATTAATATAATAAGGGGAAGTAGAGATAAAAAAGAAAAAAGTATTAAGACGACAAAATCATGATAAGACCAAGCTGTAGAATAATAGCTTCTTGTCTGGGTCCAGTAATTAAAATCTTGTTTAGACGAAGTATAATTAACATATCTTGTTTCATTCGTAATAGAATTCATTTCGTTTTCTTCTGGATTTATTATATTGACCTCACCGTCATCTAAAGTCATTTCTGAGCCTATATAAACTTTATTCAAATTTTCTTCCAACACCGATGATTTTGTACTGTATGGAAAATTGTCGTTCTCCTTTGAATACATTTCTTCCGTTGATATGAAAAGTTGAGGCAAAGAAAAATTAAGTTTAGCATCATTAGTTTCTTTGATTAGATTTTGTGAATGATGCCTGAAACTACTGGTCTTTTCCTTCAGAACCTTGGATTCCTGAACTAAATACGAATTCCTGCTATTTGGTTTTCTATGATATATATTTTGGATAAAATTATGCTGATGGTAAGATGTTGTAGGCCTTATCAAAGGAAAGTATTTCTTCATTCGTCTAACCTTTTGAGCCTCTGCATGCTCACTTGCAGTTTGTGAAGTGGCAAATGTTTGTAGAGTTGGAGTTCCGTAAGCCACTCCAAAAAATATTTCTGCTATTTCTGATTCCTTTTCAGCAGGATTATTAATATTATTTCTTTCATATTTTCCATGATTCCATTCGTTAAGGAGACTCAATTTCTTCTTATGACGAAACCCGGACTCTTGTTTTAAACCGAGAGGTTTAATAACTCTAAAAGATTGCAAGATATGATTATTTTTCAACGCATTATCGTATTTTTGTTTCTCAATATTCATAAAATCATTGTCAATGTATTTAGTTGACATTAAAAATCTTTTGGAATATTTCAAAGCTTCTAATGAAGAAGTCTCGACCCCGAGAGCTAAACAAAGAGAAAAATTAAAGAACAAGAGAATGCATTTAGTATTTAAAAAGCTTCTTTTTGTCTCCATTCTTTTTCAAGTGACTTTTTTTTATCAAGTTGAGATGAGAAAGGAATGCTCTTTACTGCATTGTTCTCCAAGAGAATAGTTCTTTATGCTTGATTATAAAACCATTAATCCCGTTATGGAAATATACTGCAAAAGAAAAATTATATATATATATATATATATATATATAATATTAATATATAATAATATATATAATATATAATATATAAATATATATATATATTAATATATTAAATTATCATGTCTTTAGTCGCTTTATATATATACGAGTATATATATATATATATTATAAGTTATTCGAGTCTGAGGTTGAGTTCAACAATAAGCAATTCTAAGATTCATATAGTTATACAATAGCTATGTAATAAATATATTGATTATAAATAAGTTATTCAAGTTACTGAAAAAAGAGAGATGTAGATAAATTTAAGGATATAAAAAAAATTACTAATTTAGAATATAAACCAGAGATATCAATATATAAAAGGAAAGTATATATTAATATTTTATGTATATTATATATGATATAAATCGTAAGGGACATTAACACATGGCAAATAAAGTTTTGACTGGAGAATAATTAAAGGTAAATTTGCTTCTCTTTAAAATAAATTATAAATGGATAAATATTAATATTATATATATTTGCACATAATAATATTTATACTGGTCACACCCACGAATTTGTTCCATTATATTAAATACTCCATTACCAATTAAAGCCTTCAACTGACAAAAAATTAGATTGGATTTGATTTTCTTTTTTCTCGCATCCCCGGCGGGAATTGTCGTAAATGCTCAGATCCGGATGTTGAATTTATTAATATCCGCGGAAATGCGGAAAGCAGGGCTATGACGGAGTCTGTTTCGAGATTCATATATAGACATCATTTAATATAGCAAATTTAATTTATTTTAGTAGAATGCACGAGTGGACAAAGCACTTTTATAATTATGTTATTCAAAAGTAAAAAAGCATATAAATATTGACATATTATATATGCACTTAATATCTTAATTTTATTATATGAATGTGTGAGTCAATACAATAAAGAATTTTAAGCATAGATATATAGTCTATCACAGTCTGAAATTTGAAATCAAGTTGGTCGCGGCTAAAATGGAATTAATAATACTATCTTATTATAAAATAAGTTATTTGCATTTATATATTAGCAAATATAATAATATTATATAGAAAATAGGCAGTATATATCATGATATAGCTTTATAATTTGATTATATAGCTATAATAATCTTTGCGCGCTTTATTACAGCTGCTTATATAGTTATAGTATTTATTTATTCTTTGGTTGAGCAACAATCTTATTATATATAGTTGAGGTTATAAACACAAACTAACGGTTACTGACTGTGGAACTCGCAAGGTCTTTAATTATCACCAGCCCAATTCATGTGTTTAAAATATTCATTTCCTAGCAGTTTTCGCCGCCGTACTCGTAATTATGAGTCTTAGCTCAGCAGATTGGGATTATATACTTGGGCACTAAGTAATTTCAAAAGAATTCAAATAAGGAAGAGGCTTGCGCGAAAAACTCAGATTCAAATTTTTTTATGGCTGGGGTAGTTTTCTATCTCTATTTCTCTTAATACATCATATCCTAGCCCAGCATTGCCTAAAGTAACTCAGATCGAGGGAACTTGAACATCACAGTTAGAATATGACAGGCAAGATATATTCTCAACATTTACTCAAGCGTGGGTAAACATTTTGCTTAACTTTCCACCAACTGATTGATCATCATTTGAATCTAACGTTTTTCTTGTTGAATAATTTTATTCAATCTACAGTATGTAACATACTACTAGTCTTTGGTACGGCGTGAGGTATAGCGGTGGTTATTCTTACATAAACTACTGGACTGTAGAACCTCCCCGTGAATGAATCGTTATGATTACTTGTATAAGGTGTTGGTTCTATAGATTCCGTTTTTTTTAATGGGTGGGAGAATTAATAGACTGTTCGAATTGAGTTTTTCAACTGCAACACCAACACAAAGTAACTGAGATATTAAAACAGTTTTAAATATGTTTAACAAAAAAAACATTAGAGTCACTTTATAACGTGGGCATCTAAGTAAGATTTGCCAAAAATATGAAGATAAGTCATTAATTATCCAAAAAACCAAAGAAGTTTTTCAGCTCTAAATTTAATTGAATCTTCTATCTTCTTAAAACCAGAAGCTAACATATTTCATTTGAAGATGGTTCAAATAGCTTCCTTATATTGATTGAAGTTCAAAGTTGTAATTACTACAATATTCAATATACATATACTGATGAGACAGGAGCTGTAGAGTCGCCTGATATTTTTTGATGTTTCTTCACACTGTCCAATAGCCTAAATTGCAGTTTAGTGAGAATTGGATTAGTATCATTTATTCACACATACATTAATAAGAATGTTAACTTGGAATACTCAAACTGGCGTACGACGAATGCAAGATGTCTGAGCAATACTTCTCGTTCCATATTGAAGTGGGTAAATATTCCAAGACTGAGTTAGAGTAATGATTCTTTGATAACATTAAGATATAGAATATCAACCAGTCACTTGCCCTCATCACATCATTTTCATTTTCTTTTCACTCAAAAATATATTTTTATATTATTATATAATTCTAATAACAATCTCGACAATAAACAATCACCGTCGCAACATCCTCATTTTTCAAAAGATAATGCGGATGCGGATGCGATCTTTAATAATGTGCGGATGCTTCGCAGATGCGGATGCGGAAATATAAAAGGATTTTAACACTCTGCATCAAAATATTATATAATTAAATAACAATATAAATTATAATATGATATAATAAAATTTTAATTATATATATTATATAATATTTAATAATTAATTATAAAATAATATAATTATAATATTAATAAATTATAAATATAAATAATCATTATATTTATTATAGTATATAATTAATAATTATAATTCAAATAATAATATTAATAAATTATAAGATATATATAAGATATATAATATATTATAATTTATACGTATAATATATAATAATATAATAAGAAAGAGATGTTAAATGTGATTGCCTAATATTGATATCTTTTGAAAAATCAGAAGTGTAATAGTTATTATTATACTGATATTGACTTAAAGTATAAATAAAGAAATATTAATTAAATGAAATTATGATTAACATAATATATTTAAAGCCTTTTATAATGATATAAGAAATTATATTGAAATCGACTACTTTGTTCTGATAATAATGCAATCGAAAAGTTAAAGGTAGTATGATATATATTATTATCTACATATATATCATATATATTACTCAATAGATTCACGAAGAATGAGATTTATATACACTATACCATCTAAATGATATGAAGATTATAAATCAAATCAATATATTTACAATATATCGTTATCTATCACAATAGTAGGCTATCATATACGCATTGGAGATACGTTAACTATAGTACAATAAAAACTTATACAAAAGGCGTGTTTAGGTCTTACTGTTGAAATGTGCCCAATGCCACGATCACCTAAGCAATATGAAATAGTATTTATATTATTAAGATTAATTAAGCGCAAAAAGAATACGAAAGAATGTTTATTATATTAAGGATACACTGAATTTCGTTAATTAATGAGATTGTAAAATTTCTGATGCCAATATGCATGTTACGGCAAGATTTGAAATTGAAAGTTTATATACTAACATACTTTTGGACAAAACATTGGAAATTATTTTACCGACATTACATACAAAATCTTCGACGGTTAATAGTTTGTACAAACCAACCTTAAAGTAGTTTGTGTATGCACTAACAAAAGCCAAAATGTTTATGTTTAGTGAAAAATTTTATATGCAAGTTGGTGTTGCGATGGGAAGTTCTTTAAAATCAACCTTAAATGAGATCTTTATGTGATACAATATACTTGATATTTAACTTGGAGTCTAGGTAAGTCCGAGGTACAAGGACAAAGAAAACTGCCCATTAACTAAGACTTAACCACTTTTATGTGACTTTTTGTGACTTTTTTGTCACTTTTTGTTTTAGGTATTTTTATTACTTTCTCGTTGTAACGATTTTGTATCACCTATTATATATATAATATATAGCGCGACATTTAGCATATAGGTGACATAAATCTTCGACGGTTAACTATATAGTTTTTGTAGTTCAAATAGGCAAGTAGAAATGAGTCTAAAATGACAAAGCAAGAAAGACTAAGAGAAGCAATAATAAATAGCCTAATAAATAATTAAAGTTAATAATATGTATTTATAGAATAGTTAGAAGAATATTTTAATATGTAATTACAGAGTTGGTGTTGCGTATGGAGTAAAGATATAAAATATTCTTTAAGAATCAACCTTAATAATAATGTAACGATAATATTTATGTGTTTGTCATATATATATATACTTAATGAAATATATACTTTTACAAAGAAATATGAAAACTTCGCCAATCAAATTGATAGAAATTATAAATGTATTTGACTTAGAATTATTTTTTTCATTTTCGCAATATATTTTTAGATCATAAAATACCTAGACTTTTTTAAATCTTTAAACAAAGTAAATCAAATGAGCATTGCCTAAGCATACAAAATAGTATAATGTATAACTAAGTGATAGATAAGAAGAGGATCTAATAAAATATTAAAAATATAGTTTATAAAAAATTGTAGTCATAAATATAAGGCTAGGTAGTTATTCAGGATATGAATCATTAACTAGGCAACTATCAAAAGAATTAAAAATATTATGAACAATTACTTATATATTTATATTCTTCAATTATCTAATGATATATTATTTAAAAAATAGAGAATATTCAAAATTAATAGTAAAGAAAAAAATGAGCTTTTGACGTTGATTGTTCGATCTCTTCAAATAATTTAGATAGATATCCATGATATACATAAATGAATTGAAAATATATCCTCGGTAGATAAAACTTAATCAGGATAGTGATATAGTTATACTATATATACGTAATATTCTGGTTAAACATACTAAGTGTAGACGTAATATATATATATATTATAAGAATTATTATTTAAATATGATACAATATCAATTTTGTATACTAAGTAGCTTTACAAGTATTTAAAATATTTTTATTTATAATGATAAAAAACCAATTACTATATAAGATTATTTATATATATAATATGGTTACATATTTATATATATAATATATACATTCATCTTCGTTATTATAATGCATATAAAAATAGGCCTCGCAGATGGCTCACTCTCCCCTTTCCTCGCCTCTTTTGTTTCTCTATCGGCCATAGAAGATTTTTATATATTATATAATTTGATAAATAAAGAAAGTTTTAAACTATAGGTATAATATTAAGTCTATATGCCGGGTCTATATAGTTTATAATAAAGTAATTATAATACTAGATATATATATATTATAAATATTATGATAATTCCCTATATATACATTTTGATATAATGCAAGCATAAAATATAATATATATTTTTTCGTATCATTAAATAATATAAGAAAATACTGGCTTTACCTATAAATATAACGTTTATATGTTTTATTAATTAACAATTCATGTTTTACCAGTTATATATATATATATATAATAATTAGTACACAATGTCATTCTTGACTTCCTAATAACTATTTATCATTTCAGTAATAAAATTGATTATATTATTGATGTCTATTTTCCAATTAAAATGTGAGAAAAAAATTACTCGTGGATAAAAAATAAATCAACTCAAGAAATTTTTAAGTCAATATATATTATTAATAGCAATATATAGTACGGGCACCTACTATATAGTAGTATATTGATAATATATGAACCCTATATATTATTCCTACTCTAATATTCTACTATCTTCTCACCTACTCATCTCTATATCTATCTCTCTCTCTCTCTCTCTGCTTTCTCTCTCTCGTCTCTCTCTCGTCTCTCTCTCTCTCTCTTCTGCTCTCTTTCCTCTCTCTACTCTCTCTTCTCATCTCTCTCTCTATCTCTCTCTCTCTCTCTCTTCCTCTCTCGTCTTCTCTCTATCTCTCTCTCTGCTCACATCTCTATCTCTCTCTCCTCCTCTTCTCTCTTCTCTCTCTCTCGTCCTCTCTCTCTCTCTCTCTGCTCATCCTCTCTCTCTCTCTCTCTCTCCTCTCTCTCTCTTCTTTCATTACTCTCTCTCTCTTTCCTCCTCTCTCTCTCTGAGGATATAGAAGCATTTTTGAAATTGAGCTTCGAGTAAGCGAGAGCGTTTATTGTATATATAAAAATTGTAATATATTATTGATCATAACTTTAGGCCAGCGACTCATTTGAATATAATGCGCGAATCGTAAATCTTAATAAATAACTCAAAAAAAAGTAAAGGTCTTTTTTAAACACGGCTTAGCTATTAAA
Source organism: Trachelipus rathkii (assembly GCA_015478945.1). Taxonomy (NCBI): domain Eukaryota; kingdom Metazoa; phylum Arthropoda; class Malacostraca; order Isopoda; family Trachelipodidae; genus Trachelipus; species Trachelipus rathkii. Next base: position 1,674 of record JABUQX010063449.1, on the reverse strand, counting down.
AAGAGATAACTATAAAGTGTTATAAATCATACTTGAGTTGATGGTTCATTAGGCCTCGAAGTACGCAATCAAAAAGAGTTAAGGCCATATAGGTTCCTGTTGGTGAAGAAAGCGGCTTCAACATTCGTCAGGGGGGAGAGGAACATGTGCGGGACTTATTTTTGCTGTCGGGAAGTGAACTTTAAACTATGTGAAGGACGCAATTATCAGCGCAGATTTTCGCGGTGCTTGATTGCCCGCAATGTGGGAGTCTGTTCGAGAGATGTGCAGGGCTTCGAGTCAGCGTCAGGGTGGTATACAGGCGAGGGACTCCAACTCGCGCGATGATTTTTTTTGGCTGAAGCAGTCCCCCTTGGGCGTGTGTTTTTGGTAGTGTGTAAATTGTGGCTACGGGCACTGACAGGTATAAGAGGAGAGAGCCTGTAGTTCGCAGACATGTGGTAGAGCTGTCAGACGTGCCGCAGCTTTAGCGCATATTGCTAGATCTTGAGGCGGAGGTGCATTCGTAGTAGTAGGAAGGGTGCAACGCAATACCGGTATGACCGCCTGAACTTCGCTTGCTCTTGAGGCAGGATGCCGCGGATAGGCTTGGAGATGATCCCCGGCTGCCAACCGAGAGTCATTCGCTAGGGCTCTTGATGTAGCGTTCGAGATAGGGATGGCCAGCACGTGTGAAACAAAGAATTGAGGCATGATCTGGATACGGCTTATGACCTCATTTACCATAGACCAGTAGAGTAGACTATACCCAGATCCCGGAGCTAGGGCGGGACTATGACGATATCAAGTAGTGCGATGCTGGACCCGGATTCGTCTTTACACTACATCGGTAAGCGATGAAATATTTTAATGGTTCTTGTAGGTAGGTTTGATCGAGGACGGCCGCGCAGGGAATTGTATGAGATATTGTATTAGACGAAGTATTGCCGGTATACGGTCGGACTAGAAATGTTTTCGAGAGATATCAGGCTCTATAAAAAGGACTCGCTCACGATATGGTGTATCTTGCTTTAGATAGCGCTAGGATTAGATGATGCATGTGGGCAGCTATGCTTGAGTGTTACAGTATTGATGAATCGGTACGCAGAGATTGGGAAGCAGTTGAGGATCTTATGCGGTTGCGGTAGAGTGTGTATGTAATAGTTGGCGGGTACTATGAAGAACCTCTCTGATGAGTTTACATGCCGACGGGCGACTGTCTAGTTTTGGAACCATACTGCGAAGTGGATATTCGCACGTATTAATCCGATAGATATAAAAGCGCCTTAGAGGCCGGGGATTATGCAGCGATACAGTCTATCAAATGGCGGATATACTAGCGATTTTTGAAGGTGCGTGTTTAGCCGATCGACCAAATCGGGATACCAAACCAGCATTAGGGGGTGCATACATTAAAGCCGATGGGTATCACCTTGAATAATTGCCATGGTTTCGGATCTGCAGAGACAAAGTGAGGGGATAAAAGTCATGCACGTCGTTTTCCGGCTGTAGCTCTGGTCCATTAACAGTACTGTCTTAAAAAGGCCCACACGCTTCATGTAAGATTAGTGTGATATGTGCATTCAGATCATGGGAAACGTAACGCTCTTTGGTGAGGTCCATTGGAATGTGGTCAAACTAGATGAGACCAGGTGCGCGAACTTCGATGGTTCCCAGGCGCCGCTGGGGGTTAGA